>JABEVN020000069.1:0-136467 GCA_013146195.2 Codonopsis lanceolata
GCTTGAGTCATCCTCCGATTCTATTGTAGGCTGTGGCTAAAAGGTTCAAGGCATTCCATTAGTGTGGCAACCTGCCTTAGAATCAATTTGTTTAGAACCGTTTTTTGTTAGTCTAGGCGCTGCTTTTGCAAAGCTTCTACAAAGAACTCAGTGACCACAGACTTTTGAAAGTCCGCTCGTAGATCGAAAAATCAAATTGGCCAATATCAAAATATGACACGTGTGCACCTCTTTTAGATATTTTCTAAAAATATCTAGTCATTATGTCTTGATCGATTTTCACTTTCAAGAAGTCAACTCGCATGCTTCATTAACCGCCCGCATCAGCCTCTCGATCAAGATTACCTGCTTTTAAGAAGACTTTCCAAGCCGCAGCTCGCAATTTGAAACTTTACTCGATTGGGAATGTCTCTCGCACACCGCATCTCGATGACCGCTGGTCGTTACACCTCCAAAGCGCCGAATTGCATTCAATGTAATGAACGTTGGACACGCTTTTACTCGTCTCAATCCAACGGTTCAAAGATCTCTTCTCGGTATTTATTCAAGTCTTGAAGATCTGAACAACAACTCTGCGAAAACTCTCAAGCTTCATCTTCAACACTCAAGCATTCAAGAGATCAAAGAACAAAGATTCAACACTTCACCAAACTTTCTCGAAGCAGCAGCCATCTTAAATTTATTCCAGCCTTCATTTAGTTTGTCTTTTAACCTGTCTTTACCTCGCACGTGAAGAGAACAATTAATCATTGATTGTCTCTCACCTTTATACACTTGGTTAAAAAATTCATTTTGTACACGATCCATTAGAGATCTAAATCATAAACCTAGTGGATAAACGAGTGCACTTTTAAAATCCAAAGCTAACCACTTTGGTAGTGGATGTAGTACTATTCACAGTACGAACCACTTCAAATTCCTGTGTGATGTTCTTATTACTCTTATTAACTGCCAGGTTTAACTGCTCCAGACTCGCACTTCCCTAACAAAGACTCTTGATTATTCAATCTATTTTATTTCCTCACGCCTAAAACACTTCTTATTTTAAACCTCTCTAGAAATCATTAAGAAGTTATGAAAAGTTTTAATAAAAACGTAACTAGGCTATTCAACCCCCCTTTCTAGCCTAGATTGAGCCTATTTTCTCGACCAACAATTGGTATCGTGAGCTTAATTCTTTGAAAAATCATTTTTCCAAGATTAACCTCGAGAATAGATCCTATGGCTCACTATATGCCGCCTACTTCAAATACCAGCCACGTCCCAATATTGGACGAAGGCCATTTCGAAGTATGGAAAGATAAGGTTATGAGATATATGAACTCTATTGACAATCGGTTGTGTCAATGTGTTCTAACAGGTCCTTATATTCCAATGAAACCCAACCTACTTTGTCAAGTAGCCGTGGTCCTCCCGAGATACCTAAATCCATGAACGAATGGACGACGAAAAAGGAGGCTCGTTGAACTCGACAAAGGCTATTCATATTATATCGGCACTGTTGACACAAGCACATATCAACAGATCATCGATGCAAAGCGCCAAGGAATGTGGGAAGCCTTGGTGGAATATCTTGAAGGAGATCTACCCACCGAGAGACAACAGAAGTACAACTATATTCAACAATTCGATTCATTCGAGAAAAAGATCCTAAGGAGACTCTACAAGCCTACGACAGATTTTGTGAGGTAGTAAATAGTTGTTACTCTTTAGGAAAGGAATATAGTGTTAAAGAAGTAAATATGAGATTTTTAGCTTCATTAGGAAGCTTGTGGCATGTAAAAATGACTGCAATAAAAGAGTCCAAAGACTTGAACTCCATGCACCTCAGAAGTTTGTATGTGAGTTTAACGCCTATGAGCAAGAATTACTTCAAGCTCAAGAACAGACAAACATTTTAAACTTCCTTCTTTTTCTCGCTATCTCTCAGAAATTCCTGCTCAAGAAAGTAAACCATCTACTTCTTCTTCAAATGAGAATGAAATTCTCTCTCGACGAAACAATTTGCTATGTTCGTTAAGAAGTTTCAAAAGTTCTCAAAATTTAACAAAAGAAAAGCAAACCAAATAGACTTTCGAAAACCTGCAAAAACTCCACATGAGTTAGTTTGCTACAATTGCAGAAACACTCGTCACTTTGCTTCTAAATGTCCTAAGCCTAAATATGAAGCCTATAAAAGAAGACCTTCTAAATCATTTTCTAAACATAGAGGTCTCGGTGAGGACTTAGAAGAAAACCAAGTATCCACTTGGTTTGAAACCGGTCAGCGAGGATGATAGTGATGACTCACCCGAGCACACATTTGCTGTTGCTCTGTAGTCACCTCCCACCTATGACTCGGATAATGAAGTTAAATACTCTCCTTTTCAAGCTAACATAGAACAATCTCCGAAGAGCCTTCAAAAGAAGAAATCCTCAAGGATGCTCAAGACATGCTAGAGGAATTCAATGAATTTAGAAAGGCCTATGTTAAGTTAGCTAAAAGTCATGAGAAGGAAGCGAGAAATCCATCTTGGAAGCCGAGTTAAAAACTCTCCATGGAGTCCAGCGAGAAAGTATCAAGTTAAAAGAAGAGAACAAGTTTCTCAATGAAAAGGTTGCTTGCCTTATTGATCATGCCAAAGAGTTATCTGCCGAGAAATAAGAGTTGCAAAAACCATCAACTCATGGAATAACTCAACGTCTTTGATCAAATTCTTGGAGATCGAAGCCCTCAACGTATAAATCTGGCTAGGATTCTCTAATAACATTTCTCGTGCAACCTCCGAACAAGAAAATGAACATTTTACGCAAAGTGAATAGTAATGTTCCCGCACAATATCGTAAACCTAACAAGGGTAAAGAAGGAATTGATATTCTCGCTACTCCTATAAATACCCTAAGGTTCAAATTATCAAAAACAAGGTGAAGCTTTGAAAGCAAAACAATCATCTGGCGGAGATAAATCAGCAAAGGTGGAAGCAGTGACTTACAACGGTCCTCCACCAAAGACTTCGTGGAAAGCAAAGGCCGTTTCGTGGCCTACGAAGAGTCCGCTCAAACCTATCGATTCATCAACAAGATTACAGATGGTGCTATCGCTACGAATGCTGATACCAAACTTAAAGGAAAAATGCATGAGGTAACAAAGTCTACTACCAGCAAAGATTCTTCTGCTAAAGCAAAGACTGTTGTATACAGACTCAAGAAGCCTCATACAGATGTCCCTAAGTCTGCTATCAACAAGTCTGCTAGTTCAAAAGCTGCTGTTATGAAAAATGTTCAAAAGACTTACAACACCCAAAGATGATCATGTAGACTTCTAAATTTTCATCACTGTACATTTTGTAAGTGTTTTGGCCACTGTCCATGAATAAATCCATCATGAAGCCTCGCCTGGATCCCCCCTTATAAAAGTAACTAGGCTATTCAACCCCCCCTTCTAGCCTAGATTGAGCCTATTTTGGGACCAACATTTTTAATGTAAATTTTTAAAATACATCAAACACGGATGATATCAAACACATTGACTACACCATGTAAATTTGACTAAAGTTGAACATATACAAATACTTAAATAATTATTATGAAATTCTAAACTTAAGGGACCAAAACTAACAAAAACCCAAAGCTTAGGTGTGCACTTCTCCCCCACACCTGTTGGTCTAATTTTCTTCCTAACCGGTCATCTAGGTAGTAGGCAATGGGACCTATTTCATTGAATGGAAGGAATGGGGAAAGTAAAAAGTAGAGCATCCACAATGGTTACACCCTAAAACACCCTTTATATAACCCCCTAAACCTTTTTAGAGGCCCTTTAAAAAAGTTTTAACTCCAATGAGCACCCTCTATATAACCCTTTGAATTTGTGACATCTTAATTAACAAACCTAATTACCAATATATTTCTATTTTTTATTTTTTTATTTTCCTACCGCAATTGAAATAAAATATTTATACTTTTAAATTTTATATTTTATGAAAAATATATTATATGTTTTGATTATATCAATTATTTTTATTTAAAGAAAGTCTTGTCACGCTTTTTAATATTATCAATATACCCATAATTTTAAGTTATAAATAACAAAAAAAAAGGGAAATGATATTGCAAAAAATACACTAAATTAATTGAAAAGAAAATAGAAAAAATGGAAAGCATACCATCATCAAAGTGATGATGTGAGTTGGGTTGTTAATTCATAGGCTTTCCACTCTAGCACATCAAAATTTTGGCCAAAAACTGGATGTTCTGATCAAGCCAAAAAAAATTCAGTTTTTGTCGTCTTCTTTAAATTTTGGAACAATTTTTTTGAAAAGGAACGAATACTAGGAAGAAGACCAATGGAGAAGGAGATAGGTGGGGAGAGAGAAGGAAGAGATGAATGGAGGCCGGCTAATACTCACCCAATAAGTTGGGGGAGATTTAGCTTTTTAGGGATATGGTGATTGATAGGGTGTCCATTGTAGGGGTTAAGTGTAGTCAAAAACCCTAAAAAGGATTTTAGGGTGTTAATAAAGGAAACCATTGTGGATGCTCTAATAACTCACACCCCTTTACAAAAGAACCCATTCCACCTGTTCGTTCATTCATCTTCTCCTCTACCAAGACTCACGAAGCCCAGGAGTCAGGACCAAGAGCTCTGCTTCCTCCCCTTCCCCATTTTTATTCTAGCCGCCCCCACCCCATAGCTCCAGCCGCGCACTTAGCTAACATCTCTCATGCAAACGTCAGACCATCTCACCTAGATTAAGCCCCGATCTATTCCCCTTGCTTACAATTGACTCAATGATTGTGAGTTGAAACTCTAAGTTGGGAGTCTAAATTATTCTGTATTATTAAGGGGTTTTCTACTTCCTACTCCAGTTTCCATCAAATCTAAGTCCAATTGATGATCCCAGGAAGACTTTGGATATGGGAAAATCAAATTCGGTGATTTCTTTTCTCTTTATTTATTTTCATTTTTTTTCTCTTCTCCTTTCATCTTCCTCTGTAATCACACGAGCATTTTTCAGTTTCTAGTTGACGACTAGGGTGACTAATTCACGATTTTTCGCCGTGGCGACTGAGTTCCGCCTAGTGCCTAGGCTGATTTTTATAACACTGATAATAGATGAAGTCGCTTATCTAAAAAAAATTATAATTTTTTGTAATCAATGAGAAATAAATTATTTTTATTAGAAAAATTTTGACCAAGGATTTTTAAAGCAAACATTAATTTTTAACAATTGTGAACACATTTTTTTTTGTTAGTTTAGTAAAAGTCATTTGTTTAAATACTTTTAAAAAAATATTAATTTTCAACCAATGTTTGTTTTATTATTTTAATTGGTAATTATAGTAGAGATGTATCTTAGTGAAAAATTAGTATTGTTAGTGAAAAAAATTGTATAACTTTATACACGAATTTCTTTACGTGTCATTTGTTTGTTGGTAAAGGTAATAATAATATAATTTTTTTTATTTTTAAACTTTTTTAAAAAATGTCATTTTTCAAGTCAATGTGAAATTTATATCTTTTATCGGTCATAATAGTTGAAGTCACTTATCTAAAAAAATTAAAATTTATAATTCTTTGTAACCAATGAGAAATAAATCATTTTTATTAGTAAGATTTTACCTAAATACTTTTAAAACTAACATTAACTTCTAACAATTGTGAGCATATATCTTCTTTTTTTAGTTTAGTAAAAATCATTTATCCAAATATTTTTTAAATAAATATTAATTTTCAACCAATGTTTGTTACATCACTTCTATTGGTAATTATAATAGAGATGTGTTTTAGTGAAAATTAGTGTTGTTAGTGAAACAAATTGTGTAACTTGATGCACAAATTTCTTTACGTATCATTTGTTTGTTGACAAAAAATAATTATACAAATGTGTTCTACTCGATCAGAGCATCGAAATTATATATTTTTTTGTCCAAATCAAGTTTTAGATGAATAAGATATCAATGCTTAAAGCATAATACTTGTTGAAAAATTAGTGTTTTTAGTGAAAGAAATTGTAAAACTTGATGCACGAATTTCTTTACATGTCATTTGTTTGTTAGCGAAGGTAATTGTGCAAATGTGTTCTACTCGATGAGAGCATCAGAATGATATATTTATTTGTCCAAACTAAGTTTTGAATGAATAAGATATCAAAGCGTAAACTATAATACTTGTTGAAAAATTAGTGTTTTTAGTGAAATAAATTGTGCAACTTGAGGCACAAATTTCTTTACGTGTCATTTGTTTGTTGACAAAAGTAATTGTGTAAATATGTTCTACTCGGTAAAAATATCGAATTAATATATTTATTTGTCCAAATCGAGTTTTGGATAGACAAAATATCAAGGTTTAAAGTATGGTGTTAGAAGTGGGTCATTAGAGTAAAGTACTCACACAATGTCTATATAATAACTAGTTTTTTTTTTTTTTAACTCTTGCGTGAAACACACATCAACTAAATCGTACATAAGCAAAATAAGAAGGATCAGTTTATTAACAATTACACATAAGTATATCACTAATCATTATAGATTCTAAAAATATTTCTTATACACAACATTTGTTGTCTTATTAGTTGGTTTTTCATCTTCACCGCATATCAATATCTTCAAACCAAAATAATTTGTTACTCTAAAAACTACGACATATAGTTGTATATGGTTAAATACTAGGTTTTTTCAAAAAGAGACCTACGTGCAATTATTGACTTTGGCACTTGTTAATTGTCATTGCATATAATATTATCAATATAAATTATCTTCACTAAAACTTGAAAGACATTAAGACAGTCTTACATCGGATAGATTTAATGACAATCTTGGTATAAAAATATTTTCTCCAACATTGCTTCATTTAAAAAAAAAAATTCAACAATGTGATCCCCAAGATTTATGATGATTATTTTTGTCCTATTATACAACCCTGCAACATGGTCAATGTTTCTCAATAGTATTACTGGAACACTAATTTTAAGTGTCAATTCATGGTCTGACAACCCGAACATTTTATATTATTCAAAAACTCTATATAATGAATGTCTTCGAACAAACTTGAATTTTTTTCACCATGCAAATAGAGTCTAAATTCAAATAAGTTCTTCCTTTTGAATGATTACTTTTATTAAATTATATTTGTATTTTATGAATAAAGAAATTTCTGAGAAGAAAATAAGCTAAAATCAAAATAACGAAATTATTTTTACCGTTAACTATTATTTTTGTTTTGTAAATTATTTTGATTTTAATAACTTCCATTATATATTTTTTTTTTTTATTGACTTCGTAAATATTATTTTTATTTTATTTTTAAGAATTAGTTTTATGTAAAAAAAAAAATTCGTAATTTTTTATTATTATTTTCCTAACCTCATTTTAAATTATTTTGTTTTATTGATTCTGTAACAATTATTTTTGTTCCATCAAATATTTTTATTTTACTAACGTATTTTTGTTTTACATAACTATTTTTAAGAATTTGTTTTAAACTTTTGTTCGGTAAATTATTTTTATAAATTTACTAACCTCAGTTTAAATTATTTTTGTTAATGACTTCGTAACTATTATTTTTGTTCCATCAAATATTTTTATTTAACTAATGTATTTTTGTTTTACATACCTATTTTTAAGAATTTGTTTTAAAATTGTGTTCAGTAAATTATTTTTATTATTTTAGTAACATCAGTTTAAATTGTTTTTTGTTTTTATTGACTTTGTACCTATTTTTTTTTTCCATCAAATATTTTTATTTTACTAACGTATTTTTGTTTTTACTAAGTCATTTATGGATATTATTAGGGGAGCCTTGGAAATCCAGTCTAGTCTCCCTTTCGATCCATAAGGATCAAGATCAAATGAACTTAATTATTTAGTTCGGAGGTTTCTGGGAAAGGGAGGGATGGGATTCCCGATTATTCAGAACTTAATCAAATCAGAGGTACGGGTTCTTGTAATCTCAGATATACGGCCATTCTCGACGAGAATTCAGATTTATTGGCAAAGAGGCGAAGAAATAGGTTTCTCATCCCACTCCAATCGATTCAAGAACGCGAGAACGAACTAACGTCCTCTTCGGGTATCTCAATTCAAATACCGATCCATGGTATTTTCCGTAAAAATAGTATTCTTGCTTATTTCGATGATCCTCGATATAGAAGAAAGAACTCGGGAATTATTAAATATGAGACTAACGAACTGGATTCAATCTTCAAAAACGAGGTGTATATATATATATATTAAGAATTTGTTTTAAACTTTTATTCCGTAAATTATTTTATTTACTAACCTCCGCATTAAATTATTTTTGTTTTCTTGACTCCAAAACTATTATTTTTGTTTTAGTTACTATTTTTTATGTTTAAAGAGAGAAAAATGCTTAAACATATTTAAAAGAGAGGGGATGGTGGTGATGAAAGAGAAAATAGTGAGGAGATGAGAGAAAGAAAGAGTGAAATGGTACCTCAAAAGCGAAATGGTACCTCAAAAGTCAATAATTCAAAAATGAGATTTTATTATTTCAGTAACATCAGTTTAAATTGTTTTTTTTTTTGTTTTTATTGACTTTCTACCTATAAATAGTAAAAGAAAAAAAATATCACAATATCATATTAACTATTATTAATTATTATTTTTAGCTAACGACTAGAAGATGAAAAGTGTCAAGTCAAAAGATATTGAGGATTGAAGATTTAACAATATCAAAAGTTGGGTGATGTGTCACTATGAGAATTGTCCTCACAAACTTTAATATACTACTATGTTATTACCCGTACGATAAACGATTGACTTAGTGTTGTTTTTTAAACTTAATTTTATAGATAGGATTTGAAAGTTATTTGAATGAATCAATAATAGTAAGATATCCACATAATTAATAAATAAATAAAAAGTGTGAGATCACATTGAATCATCAAATCGAAAATTCATGCGAATTTAGATAAAATTTGTAAGTTATTTCGTTGTGGTTGTTTGTAGTGTTGGTGGAACACGTTTAATTAAATTGGATGAAATCTATTTTAAATTGACCGATTATCGGTAAAATAATAAAAATTATAAAACTTCTACCATTAGAATTGATAAGTTCTAATCAAATAAAACTTGTTTAAATCAAATGTGATAAAATCTATTCGGTATAAATCGATTTTGTAAGCAAAAAATGGTTAAAAAATACATAAAAAATTTACCATGAGAATTGAAGAGTTTTAATCAATTGAAACACGTCTAAATCAAAAGTGATTAAATCTATCCGCAAAAAAAAAACACTTTTACCATGAAAATTTGGAGTATTAATCAAGTGAAACACATTAAAATTAAATGTGATAAAATCTATCTGGTATTAACCTGATGCGTCCAAGAAATCTGGATGCACTAAATAAGCCCAATCCGTACACCTGGCTTTCAACGTGTATGTAGATCCTCAAAGCCCAACTCTGCAATGCAAATGAACAAACGTGAACTGAGCAGGGACACTCCCTGCAAAGGCCCTCCGGCGTGTGAATCAGTATACGAATTAAAGAGTAAGCAATTTAGCAGAGTTTTGGCTAGAGAATTAGATTGCGCATACCTCTCTCCATATTTTGCCAAGCTTTTATATACGCCGGAAGGCATAACCGCCAACAACCATAAGTAACCACCCATCATCGACATTAACTGCCCATGATCTCCGTTAACCGCCCATAAATGCCATTAACTACCCCATAAACGGTCATAGCCTTTAATGAAAACACATTAACTAATCCACAAATGATAATGGTCTAGCTAAAGAATTTCCCGGTCATTATTGCTGGCTAGAATTCTTGCTCGGATGTGACCACCCTCAGCTAACACCTTGATCTTTCCCGGACATGAATGTCCTCAACTGATGGCAGCTCTTACTGACGAGTACGAGTAACCATGCTCGTATATCAATTTTGCTCGTTAGCTGAGCCCCCATCTCGCGAGTAACTTACCTGATAGAAACTAAAGTTATGCCCGCTTGCTCGCATAAAAACCTTTGCTCGCTTGCTCAGAAGAAACACAGGTTTAACACGTGGCTCACGGCTTGGGCCTATTGGACCAAGCAGCTCATAACCTATTTTGATAACAAAAAATTGTAAAAAAAACTTTTTATCATGTATAAAGGAGATATTGGTTTTAAAATCTATCCGATTTTAATTTTTGGTAGGAAAAAAAAAGAAATTTATATAGATATATTTAGTATCATATGCATGGTTTTAATATATATATATATATTTTTTGCAAAAGTTGTTTATAATAAGTTGATTTTCTAAACTTGTAATAAATAATTAAAAATTTTAATTAGAATATT
Source organism: Codonopsis lanceolata (assembly GCA_013146195.2). Classification (NCBI taxonomy): domain Eukaryota; kingdom Viridiplantae; phylum Streptophyta; class Magnoliopsida; order Asterales; family Campanulaceae; genus Codonopsis; species Codonopsis lanceolata. The sequence goes on from JABEVN020000069.1 coordinate 10,280, forward strand.
TTGAAAAAAACGAAAAATAAGGTAAATATTCAAAATTGATCATATAGTCATGTAATTGAAAGATTAAAATCTATAAAAATTGATAAAATCTATCCGTAAAAAAATTAAAATAAAAATTTGGAGTCCTAATCAAATGAAACACATTTAATAAATGTTATAAAATATATCCGGTATTAATGGATTTTGGCAGGAAAAAATGGTAAAAAAAAACTTTTACCATGTATAAAGGAGGCACCTGTTTTAAAATCTATCCGATTTTTATTTTGATAGGAAAAATTTATATATATATATATATATATATATATATATATATATATATATATATATATATATATATATATATATATATATAGTACCATATGCACGGTTTTAATAGTTTTTTTTTTTACAAAAGTTGTTTATAATAAGATAATTTTCTAAACTTGTAATAAATAAGTAGAATAATTTCAAAATAAAAATAAGGTATTCAAAATTGATCTTATGAATAGGTAATTGAAATATTAAAATCTATGAGCACGGGTAAAATCTATCTACAAAAAACACTTTTACCATGAAAATTTGATGTCCTAATCAAGTGAAACACGTCTAAATCAAATGTGATAAAATTTATATAGTACTAATCGCTTTAGCAGCAGAAAACAATAAACAAACTTACCTTTTATAAATGAGGCACCGATTTTAAAATCTACCCGATTTTAAATGTTGGCAGCAACAAAAATTTTTTTTACAACTTCACAAGAAGGTGACACGTGGAAGCACATAATTCCTTTAAAACTTTAACCGTTTAACAGAAAGTTGTCATGTGGAAACAACGTCTTCTATTTTAATGATAGTCAATAGATAATTAATAGATTAGTAATTAATAATTAATATATATAGATTAGTAGAACAAATAGCATACAATTATCCGTGGATAATTTGTACTCCCTCTACCCTGAATAAATATTCTTAGTTGACAAAACACAAGGATTGAGAAATGTAATTAATGATGTGTTGTGAAATATGTTGTGACAATAATACTCATTACACACACTTTTTTCTCTTCTCATTAAATATGTACCTTTACACTCACTCTCTCTTTCTTTAGGATGTGTAATAATGATAGTATTAAATAAAATGATATATTATGATCAATGGTAGAAAAGTTGTACGCCAAAAGTCTTTAGGAACATTAGTTGGGACATCCCAAAATGGAAAGTATGAATATTTATCCGAGACGGGGGGAGTATAAAATAAACATTATGAAAATGAAAAAAGAGATGAAAATTAAAGAGTTTCAGTCAAATTAAACTTGAATAAATAATATAGATTAAAATCTAGTTTAATTAAGCGATATTTGAAAAAAAAATAAAAACAAAATCTTAAATCTCTATTAGGGGTGTGCATGAGTTTTTCAGAACCGGACCGACCCAATGGAACTGGACCAATACTTTGGTTTGGTTTTGGATCTAAATTTTCATAGAACCGGACATTTGAGTCTCTCTCGGTTCTCAAACCAAAAAACATGAAATCGAACCGAACCAATTAGTAATTTATTTATTTATTATTATTATTATTATATATATTATTATTATAATTCCTCATTTCCTAGCCCTAGATCTCAAATTTGTTTTGCTGTTAAAACTCAAAGCGAGAGAGAGAGAGAGTGAGAGATTGTGTTCGAAAAATGTGAGTAGAGGGAAGAGAAAAATGGTAGAAAAGAAAAAAAGTGATTGAATAGATGTAGATGTGAATGGCGACAGAAGAAAGAAAATGGAGGTGAGGGTGTTGTGTGGGCTGGAGAAAATGAGAGACAATTCTCTAAAATCTTTATTTTTTTGGTTCCTATTGTTAGCTTATGTTTATCTTTATTCATCTATTTTTTTTTCTTTAACTTAATCAAACTGTTTCTTTAGTCTTCTAGGTGCTTGACAAAATGTTTGAAAGAAGTGAGAGTATTGGTTTGGTCATGGTTCGCATATTTTCGGTTCATTCTAGATCAGATCAATATATTGGTTTTCATATATATTGAGTTGATTTTGATTTTAAATTTTTTGAGAATCTGATTATTGGTCTGGTTCTAATTTTCTCTTTTTCTTTTTTTTTTTTCAAAAAATTAGACCGAATAGGACCAAACTCACCCATAATCTCTATCATAAATTTACTCATAAAACTATATCATAAATCTGTTTTATCTTATCAATTTAGATTTATGAATTTTATCTTATCTAATTAGATTTATAATTTTTATCTTAAACTAATCGATTTTGAAAAAAGAAAAAACTTTTACCATTTTAAATGTGACACGTGGCAACACATAAACTTTTTAAAACTTTTAGCTTTTTACAAAAGTCATCACGTGGCAACAATAACTTGTGTTTTAGTAATAATTATAGATAATATGAATTTACTATTCACCTAAGAGACTACTTATAGTAGTCCTATTAACTAAATACAACCATAAAGTAATAAACTAAATGTGGGGAACTGAGGAAAGTGGAGAGTGGGAAGTGGGGAACTTGGGAAGTGAAAAATAACCGTAACATTCTTTCCCCCTTTAATTATCCTTGTCCGCAAGGATAAAGACCGGAGTCATCTTCGGGCACGGGGATATCGACGCTAAAGATGAAGAGAGTAATGCGGGCCAACTGGGCGCATTGGTAATCATGTTTTTTACGTAATTAGCGTGACCATAGGGGCGACTAGCAGTCTCGTAATCGATGGTGGCGATCTTAACGGTAATCTTCTAGAGGACGATAGAAGAAATAAACATTGATGAGAGAGAATTGGAAGGGATCCAACCACTCGAGCTCCACTGAATTACAGTAAATTGAGGTTGATGTGGTGGCCTACTGGGGCTTTGTGGGCATCATGATGGTGGCAACGATGTCAGAGAGAAGGGGTTGAGAGATGATAATGGATGTGAGGTTCGCAAGGTTTGCAACTCAGTTAACACTGTTTGCAAGGTTGCATTGATTCAGATGAAAGTAGATTCATGTCGAGACAATGTTTCATAAACATCTTTACGAAACATCACATTTGACTTTTCATGGGTGTCCATCAAATAAGAAATTGGCTCTGATACCATTATTACGAACATAATTAGAAGGAGCGATACTTAGGAAAGAATTCAAAGGGAGAGTTGGATAATTTTCTTCATCATATTATATATATATATATATATATATATATATATATATATATATATATATATATATATATATATATATATATATCATTTATTATTCGTCTAAGGAGATTACTTATAGTAGTTTTATTAACTAAATGCAACCATAAAGTAATAAACTAAAAGATAGGGAAGTGGGAACATGTGAAGTGAAAAATAACTGTAACATTTAGATAAAAGATTTTTCATTGAAAATAAGATAAGACACTGCAACATGGCTATAGCAAGAGCGATTCGTGCAATATTGGTCGGTTACACAATCAAAGGAGTCGTTCACAGGTCTATTTTAGTCAAATACATAACAACCTTTGTCGGTTAACGATCTAAATAGTCATTTACACTAATTTTGGTTTTATTAAGTTTATATTAGATATTTTTCATTATCTACTTTATTTATAAATAACAAAACTACCCTTTCTGATCATCCAGAACTGATCACTAATCTTTGTTGAATAAGATATTAACCTAATGAATAATGATCAAGACCATACACATTACTACCTCTTATATTTCACTAAAACGAATATCAAATTTTGTTAGTAGATTCATTTAAAAACAAAATTAGATTTTCTAATTTGATGATTTATTTGTTTACTAGAACTATTTTTTTCAGTTTATGTGAGAGAGATAAATAAACCGTCTTACGGATCTTAATTCGTAAGACGAAAGCTTCCACTCTCTCACATCTCAACCTACCAACACACGGTGATCGGATAAAAAAGATTCATCTTACAAAAAATATTTGAAAATTATCTTACACAAATATAATACGGTGAGAGAAGATCGAGTGCGGGCGGTGGACTTGACCCAAGCTAATTAACCATATTAGTGATTTCATCCAAAATTCAATCAGTTTTGAAGTAGATCCTTAAGTTATTAACTTGTTGTGGTCTCGACAGACGACAATTTCGAACAAGATTTGTAATTTTCCTTTTAAAGAAATTTAGAACATGAGTGACACCTCGTAGTCCTATGATTTGGAAGTCAACCATCGAAAGAAAAGATCAACTCCTGACAACTGCAACCATTCCCTACTCTCTAAACTTCAAGTGTGCAACTTGTTCCTTTTGAACAACAAGAGAGGGAGAGAAATAGAAGCAACTTGTTTTATTAGGGTTGAAGACTAGGAGAGCATATGTCATCTCTCTCTCTCTCTCTCTCTCAGAGAGAAACACACCAAATGTAGACCATTTAGTTGACTAACAAGAGACCCATTGGGGAATGAGTAACTCATGGGTGATAGCTTCGTCCATATGTTCAACAAATTTGACTAGTTTTTCTTCATACGTAACCACAGCTCTAAGAAGAAAATACAGAAGACCACCTCATCTTACCAATGTTCTAAAAATTGATCTAGGTGATCCTTTATTTTTTACCAGCTTCTCTTCATATATAAACACGTCTCTAAGAAGAAAATTTAGAAGACTACCTCATATTATCAATGTTCTAAAAATCGACCTAGGCGATGTCTTACTTTGATCAGCTTCTCTACGTATATAACCACATCTCTAAGAAGAAGATATTAAGGATAATGGTTGGTAGCTTATTTTATTTTATACCAAAATATGCGTGATGACACTTTCATTAATGAGTCTTTGGGGCCCACAAAATATTCAACTAATAAAAGTATCTCACATCATAGAGTACTCATATTTTTATATAAAATGAGAATAGTCCTAGCATCGTCCATAGAAAAATACCTCATACGAAAACTTTAATTGCAGTGGTTACATTTTACCCTTTACTGAAAAAATTGCCAATTACCCCCCTCCCAAAAAAAAAAAAAGGTGATTTTTTTGTGAAACACGAGTTAAAGCATAGGAAGATAACAATTTCCTTGTCACTGCTCTTTAAAACCAAAGTAAATAGAGAGAGATAATAGTGGTATTATATTTGATTATTTGATATTTCACATTTATTTGAAGTATCAGTGAAAAGTTTCTTTTTATGGTAGGGTGACCCGTGACAATAAAGTATAGTGGATGATTTGGAGAAACGGGACCACAAACGACGACTCATTGAAAAGTCTTCACCAATCAATCTCTTGGGAGTACATTTGTTATCAAGAAAAATAACTCATACCTTAGAAAGAAAAAAATGACTCATCTTTAAATTTGTTTTGTCGTATAAGGAAAGTTACACTTTATGGTACTAAAACTAAATTTAAGTTATTTTAGTACTTACATTTACATTTTAATGTTATTAATTAATGTAAAAACTAGCAGACACTCATTTTGAGATAATAATTATTTTTAAAATAAAAACACTAATTTTGAGACAAATGGAAGAAAAATGTGAATCAAACCACACTAGCTGGTCAGTCTAATCAAATTCTACAGATTCGAAAGGTCAAGTGTCAATTTTCAAGTTTTGTTTTCGTACCGAATTAATTTAAGGAAAATAAGACAAAGTTGTTATCATCTTCGATGGTAACCATGGCAATGCTCTTAGTTTAAACTATTTAATTTTGTATTAAGATAATATTATTAGCTAATGTCATGGTCATCGTCACAAATCACAATTAAGCATAAATAATGACTTATGGAAGTGTTTAAAGTCCTCTTATTATTGATTAAAAATTAAAGCATTCAATCTATTCTAAAAAAACAAATCTAGGGTTCAAGGCTCAAGTCACCAAGCTGATCCAATATAATTTAGTACTTGTTCGGTGGAGCGTTTTGACTAAAATGTTAACAAAAAATGTAGTGTTTTCTCTTTTAAAGTGTTTTAATACAGTGTTTTAAAACGCAACGCTTTAAAAATGTACAACGTTTTAAAACAATTCAATTTGGAGCATTTTAAAACTATATTGCATTTATAACTACTAAGTTTATGAAAATAACGTTTTGAAATAATTTCTCAAATGTGTTTAGAAGAAAAAAACTTCGTTTGAAAATGCTGTTATTTAAAAACAGAACCCCTAAATGTTACACCTAAAAACTCTAATTACCACACTACTTAGAATGTCCGATTACCAAAATACCCTCCATCAAATATAAATAAAATAAAAACTATTTTCAAATTACCAAACTGTCCAATTGAAAACAAACAAAATTTGGGTTTCTGCAGTGCGGTAGATTCTCTCTGTGCAGTGCGGCGGCTCTCTCTTCAATCCCATCCCTCCTTCGGCGTCTCTCGATCACAGCAAGCCATTTTCGATACCTCTATCCGCCGGCATCCTCTCCCTTCTACTTCTCGTCCCGCTTGAAGGTGAGTTACTAAAGCTTTCATGAATTTCTGCTGCAAACTCTTTTGCACTGTAAAATCTTTCCGCTGCAAACTCTTTTGCACTGTAAAAGCTTTCGTAGGGGGTGTATCCTCTCTGGTTTTGTTTTGAAAACCGGCGACATTTTGCAAGGCAGGGCTTCGCCGCCAGACTGGAGGGACAGTTTTTTTTTGTTTTGAAAACCGGCGACAGTTTAAGAAAACGAAATTAGAAGCTGGCGATTTTAACAAAAAATTGTCAATGGTTCTGTTTAGTGTTCCACCGAGAAAGATAGTTAACAGTGAGGTATTTTAGTGTAATTTTGGGTTCTGTTCGGTGTAATGTTGGTTCCAATCTGTTTGCAGGCTTCCATGATTAATATTGTCTTTGTTGTTGGTAAATAAGCACCTCAGAGCTGTTTCATAAGTAATACAAAGGTGTACTTTGGCATCTTATTTGACATTAGCAAGAGTAGTACACATTGTGTAATATATCCAGTAAGTATTTAGTTACATTTATAATGTTCTGGCATGATTTCATTTATAAATCAATATTGTCCTACTTAATTTATATAAAACTGAAACTGCTCAAAGATTGGCATCAAGTTGGCAACAAAATCCTCAACTACCAGCTACGTTTTTCAGCTCATAACTTGCAAATTTTAATTTTCCCATAAAGATAGCTTGTGGACTATTGAGAGAAGTTCAACCAAATATTTCTGTCATGTTCTCAGAAAGATACCTCTGCGCAATATCTAATAGATCCTTACACAAGACCTTCTTTTGTGATAAAGCAAGATAAACTAATGAAATATACAACTAGATGCTAGAAAGTACAGTCCAGACCATACAGGACCAAAACATTTAGATCCTTGCTGTGGCAAAATGGAAATGAGCTTGGGCAACATAAAAACCTTTAAACCTCACCTTGCTGCTTTTAAAGGTACTGCACTTTGGGTTTTTGAGTAGTTCTGTGGAATCATCAGTATTACTTCAGTTAGTTGAAGTATCCAGGGTCATCCCTTCTTACTCTGCACAGCACTTACTCTGCAAAGTAAAAGTTACTAACCAGATTTTCTGTCAGGACTTACTCTGCACAGCAGACTTGAAAAATTCACCAATAATTCCATGTAAGACCTGCTATAATAATTCTTGCTTTTACTGATCCTAGACACTTTAAGCTACAATTTACCACTTTGAATCACTTAATTTGGATCTATATTCAACAAGTTATGACCATTCAAAGTAGAAGTTACTAACCAGATTTTCTGTCAGGACTTACTCTTCACAGCAGACTTGAAAAATTCACCAATAATTCCATGTAAGACCTGCTATAATAATTCTTGCTTTTAATGATCCTAGACACTTTAAACTACAATTTACCACTTTGAATCACTTAATTTGGATCTATATTCTACAAGTTATGACCACTTAAAGATCAAATTAGCCACCAGAATCCTGCTAACAGTTACACCAGCGCAGTGATGGATCACAACTCAATTGAGGTTCTTCCCGACCTAGGAACTTAATGAAAATTTAGCACTGTTAAGTTTCTGGATGTGCATTTAGCACTTATACTCAGATATAGAATTGCTGAGTCTTGTATTAAGTATGAGATAGGGCATGAAAGAAATACTTGGTCGTGGATTGATAATTGGTTTCCTTGTGGCCCTTGGTTAAGGCTTATGGCACTAGGAAGATGTATGATGCAAGTAGCCAAGGGCAAAGGGCAGTTCTTAAGATTGCTGGTGCTGCAACTGTTTATCATATCTGGAAAGTAAGAAACAGGATTGTTTTTATGCGTAGGGTAGCCCCTACTGGAAACAGGTAGATAGGAGTTATAGCGATTGGTTGATTAGTAAAAACTGGGGCATCAAAGAAATGTATTGAAACAGTCCTCATGAAGCTTCAGTCCCATGGCACCAGCCCTGAGTATTTCATGTAACCCCTCTGGTTTGGCAGTGTTTCCCTGAAAGAAAAATGTGTTGTGAACTTCAATTATGCAGTAAGCATCCAGACATATAATTAAAAAGGGTCAACTGTGAGGCAAGCAACAACATGGTTTAAATGTGAGGGTCTAATGCAGAATGAGAATAGCATACTTTCCCAGTGAAACCAAAATTTAGTGGTAGGTCATCAGTTGATTGTAGCATCAGCTAGTCCTGTTCCACCTCCCACTAACGTTGTGATACCTACACATATCATGAAGTTTAGGAGAAAGAAGTAGTATACAGGTAAGAAAATATAGCTCTTGAGTATTCGTGGGATCAAATAATGAACATCATCAGAGGATGATAATGAGAGGAACATATTTGATCCCCACAACACATAGATCCTGCACTCTCAATGAAATACAAGAAGTTGATACAAGTGTTATTTCTAGTTGGCGATGTGAGGTGAGAATATGAGGCAACCTTGATATCAATAACACAGATAATTTTCCTAGGATGTGAACAGCAGACTTGAATATTTTCAAAGTAAAAGTTACTAACCAGATTTTCTGTCAGGACTTACTCTGCACAGCAGACTTGAAAAATTCACCAATAATTCCATGTAAGACCTGCTATAATAATTCTTTCTTTTACTGATCCTAGACACTTTAAACTACAATTTACCACTTTGAATCACTTAATTTGGATCTATATTCAACAAGTTATGACCACTTAAAGATCAAATTAGCCACCAGAATCCTGCTAACAGTTACACCAGCGCAGCGATGGATCACAACTCAATTGAGGTTCTTCCCGACCTAGGAACTTAATGAAAATTTACAGAAAGCTACCTGACATCCCAATGTATAACATATCCAAAAATCACCTCAACCTTACGCACGGATTTACTACAGATACCTGACTTCCCGACTATTCATGTTTTCAATATCAAGATCAAATTTAGAGTTTCTGATCCCATTTTTATCTTTCTTATCTTTATCAATTGTTACATAACTTTACTTTCTTTTTATTTGAATTAAGATGGCACGCACACGTGGAGGAGAGCGTCGGGTTGTGGATACACATGTCCCTAATCAGGCCGAGGTCGTGACACGACCTCATATGAGTAGAGTATATGGCAGACGCGTGACAGCATCAAACCGAAGGAATGATCTTACCCCTCCGCACTCTCCCATTGCCACCAATGATCATGTGGAGACTCCATTTGCACCCATAATTCGCACTCCACCTATCCCGACGAGTCCTTCACCAATATCGAGAGAGGTAATTGAGGAGGTTGAGGCTGAAGTGGGTAGGATGGGTCCGTCGTTATTTCATTTTGCTGGTTCGAACACTATGATGGCTGGTTCGAGTTCTAGCACTATAATGACTCGTTGTAGAGGACGAGAGGATGGTGGTGGTGGTGGTGGTGGTGATGGTGATGGTGATGGTGATGGTGATGATATATGGAGGTTGATGGATTCACATCCAGGAGGGCCTGTTGACCCGCAGATACTATTTCTCGGCCATGTTGCAGCTACAATATGGCACGGCGAGGTAATTTACACATAACTCCTAATATTATTGATAATTTAGACATATACACTGAATATTATTGGTTAATTTAGACATATATTTCATTCCTTTTTATCTTGTTAATAATTTAGTAAGGTTGATAATATTTTATTTTTTATGTTCAACAGGAAAGGGATGTATTGGGTTGTCATGCATCTGTTGATCGTCTATCATCTTGGAGCATTGAGGATGCAACCACAAAAAGATTGATATTTAGTAGTGGTTTGGGGCATTTGAAGGATTGCATGTTTCGACAGTTGGACATGCCACTTATATCAGCATTCGTTGAGAGATGGCACCCAGAAACTAATAGTTTTCATTTGCCATTTGGGGAGATGACACTGACTCTACATGATGTGCACCATATATTACGCATCCCCGTTGAAGGGAGGCCCCTTCTTGCTAATACTAAGATGTTCTCCATCAAGAGTTTCTCATACTTATTGGTCTTATAAGTTGTATCCATAAGAAGGACATACGGAAATAACACCACTAACTTCAGGGACTTTGGATGAGAAAACATAACGTCTGTCATCATTTTTGTATTTTCCTCACACCTGTACCATGAAATATATCCACGTTGTCTCATCTGATTGAAAAAATACTGCATTTTTGTTTCTGATCCCATTTTCACCTTTCTTATCTTAACTAGGGCATTCTCCACGTGTTTTATCGTGCTTCTGTTTCTAGGATCTTCCTTCTTCAATTCATTTAATATTTGTTTCGGCTTGATGTTAGCGATCAACCGATCAACCCTTCAATCTCCTTCTGCACAACTTGGCTGAAGTATGCCACTCCGTCTCTTTTGCAATTGGATGGTTGTGTTTAGTGTCCGACTCACTAACCTTGACTCTCCACCCAACATCTATTTGTTGCACTAAGTACACTTCAAACTTAGAATTAAGTTTTTTCGAACTTTTTTTCTTTATACTTGCCACATCCTTTTTAGCATCGAACCTATACTTCCCACCATGCTCACAACCAAGCCACACTTTACGAGATCCATTCTTGAAAATATTAATTCTTTTAACAAAAAAAAACATATTCTGATCGCGTCCGGTAGCTCTAACCCAAGCTTCTGCCTCCGCTCGATTAGGAAAAATTTCGTTAGTTATGAAAAAATGAGAGGCGTGCGGAAATAGGTGTTGCTCCTTTTCAAATTGATGATCCTGAAAACAAATACGAATTATTAATAAAAAAATTGTATTTTAAAAAAAACATTTGTTTTGTGGTGTTATACATCCTAATATCTATTTTTTATTTTTTTTTCATATTTTTTCAATGCAATAAAAATATTGGTTTTGAAAAAAAAGAAAAAAAGTCACCTCACTTTTTTTAAAAAAAATAATCACCAAAAAATATCAAAATATTTTTAAAAAAAATCGCCAAACAAATCACAATTTGTGAAAAAGAAACACCAAACACAAAAGTTTTAAAAAATTAAATTTTTTTTGAAAAATCATTTGGAATGTGAAAAATAATTGCATGTTTCTTAAAAAAAATTTAAAAAAAATTCACTTGTTTTTTTTAAATTGAAAAAAAAGAAAAAAATCGCCACTTTTTAAAAAAAAATCCAAAAAAATCGCCAGGTATTAAAAAAATACTGAAAAAAGTCGCCACTTTTTTATAAAATTTTGACAAAAAATCGCCATTAAAATTTTTTTTTTTGAAAAAAGTCGCCATTTTTAAAAAAAAAAATTACAAAAAGACGCCAAGTTTACAATTTTTTGTTAAAAAAAGTCGCCACATAAAAACAAATTTTTGACAAAAAAACGCCAAGTTTATAAAATTTTATTTAAAAAAAACGCCAGTTTTTTATTAAAAAAATTGACAAAAAATCGCCATTTTTTTAAATTTTTATTGAAAAAAGTCGCCATTCTTTAAAAAAAAATTAAAAAAAAGACGCAAAGTTAAAACTTTTTTGGTACAAAAAGTCGCCACTTCAAAAACTTTTTTTGACAAAAAAACGCCAAGTTGTAAACTTTTTGTTTTAAAAAGTCGCCAATTTTTTTACAAAAAGTCAGGTTGTTTGATTATCACCGTCAGGGATTGAGATTGAAAAAGTTGAGTTGGTGATGTTTCTACTGCCCATACAGAGTACATGAGTTCTAAAAATACAATCCTAAATTTCATGATAATACACAAATAATGTCATAAAATATTTAGATCAGAACGTACCTTAAAAGAAGAATCCCAAGAATTATCATAAACGTTGTTATTTGGATCGGAATTCATTAAATAAATTGTTGGAAGAAACAAGTCTAGGGTTTATAGTTAATTGTAAAGGAATGTTTGATATTTATAGGAGAATTAATTGAAACTCCTTTATATAAAAGGATAAGGATTGATTAGTAATTAGAGGTTAGTGTTAATTGTTAGTCCTTTTTATAAAAGGATTAATTAGTAATTAAACTTTTAAATGAGTGTGGCATTTAGTATTTTTTGTGTAACATTTAGGGCCACTCTTTAAAAATAATGTATGCTTTTTTAAAACATTACACCAAAACGAGGCCTTGGGAGGCACACTAGGTACTAGGGAGGCATAGCGTTTGAATTTCAGTTCACCCGAGTTCGAGACTCATGGGGTGACAAAACTTTATTTCTCATCTTTCATTGTCTCTATTAAGAATTGTAATCTTAAGAGTTATTTCACAAATTTCAAATTAAATCTTATACTTTTCGTTTTCAATCAAAAAAAAGTTATGTTATTGCAATTTACCTTATGTTCAATGGTTGTTAAAAAAACAAACGATTCAATTGCACTGGCAACGTTTACATTTTGACCGAATTTTGATGTTGTTCGTCTTTTTAGGCTTTTAAGGGCAAGTCCAATTATAGGAGTTAAAATCAAATTTTAATACTTATGTAACGGAATTAGGTTCTCGAGTAGTTAAAATCAAAGGTATCAAAATTAGGTGTGATACTAGGGAATGTACCAAATTTGATATATCTCCTAGTACCACACTCAATTTTAATACCCTTAATTTTGACCATATATATATGTCGTAATATGTGTTGGTAAATTATTATATATTAATATTTTATTTTTATTTTTATTTTTATATTATGATATGTGTTTGATAAAAAAAATCAAAATTATTATTATATCAAATTTTAGTATATATGGTTGGAGATGATTATTTAATACTATAAATAGTAACCAGTAGATATCAAAATTTAGTTTTGATACCTATATGCAAGTACCATCATTGAACTTGCAGAAAGTCTCTCATCTAACCAAATAACAAGAAATTAGTTTGTTTGCACATCTATTTATTTATTGTAATTGTGAATATCTCTTTATACTCGCAATTAAGCTTACTTGATATATTTTGGGGCTCCATACTAAAACTAACGAACATTATTTATTTTTATTGTTCAAAAGCTACAAACCGACCTCATCTCCTATAGGCCCTAAATACTACTTAACCATATGTTAATTCATAGAACAAATTAACATATTTTCCCATAGTTTTATATTTATTTTAAATCTCTATTGAACAACTTAGTTGAAAGAGTTATCTTAAAATTCACAATAGTTTAATTTGGATTCTGTGTTAGAAATAATACAAGGGAAATAGTAAACAATATAAACTGTTATTGCTATGAAGATTGCTGAAACTTGAAAGCTGCCGATTTTAATCAAGATTGAGGGTTGCTAGTGCTTTGTTCTTGGTCAACACTGCCGATGTAGTACCAAGTCTACTAGTGAAGTATCAAGGCTGTTGATTCAAAGCAATTGTAGAAGCAGCACGAGGGTAAGTGAAGTCTATTGTTCTGAGGCCTGTGTTGGACACAGTTTCCTTTAAATGTATTTATCCCTTCCTCGTAAGTTCTTAGAAGTTTGTATGGATGTCTGTCTCCCATAATACGACGGAGAGACCTTGCACTGAAGTATCCGACGAACTGAAATTGTGTTTGGACTCGATCAACAACGATAATAGGAGGCCAAAGGAAGACATAAGCAAAATGTAATGTAGATAGTGTTTTGGACATTTCAACATTTTGATTTTGAATGCGAGAGTTACGATTCAAAAGGAAAAATAACAAAACATGAGTTTGACTAAGTAGACAAATTTGGTTTAACATTCATGTCTACGAGACACGCTCGATAGCCCAAAGACTAATTGGACCATGATTTGCAGGCTCGCACGAGAGAGAGGACCTACTCTACATGCGACGGCCCAACCCCGACCCCGAGGAGGGATCGTGGGTCGTGCCGTCCAAATAAGGACTACAATTCATGCAAGGACTCAATTATCAAAACTAACGTGATGTAACATTGGACACGTAGTACAACTCAGCACTAAAAAGCTGAAATAATTTAAAACTTTAGAACATAATATGACAGTTAATAGCAAGTAAACCAAGTCATCGGCGAATTTACAACCGAAACCCAACAACTAAACAATTCATGTTAATATATATACACCTCAACGACTAAACACACCGGAGGAATAACAAAAGTAATTAAGAGCTAATGGGATGCTTAGTAGAAGTCTTAACGAGTGAACCAATACATGCAAGAAAGGCTCGGCCTACAAGTGCCGGCATGCAACTAGAAACATAAGTAGTACTATTAGTCTTAGTCTACACAAGAACAAGTCACTACAATTACATATTCACAAGCGAAGTCTAAATGACTTGCTTTAACCCATGCGTCCTTGCCAAAAGAGAAACCAAAAGCAAACGTTACCACCTCTAGGCGTGCGATCACGAACAAGAGTAGGCGATCAACTTCGATGAGACGGTCCTGGATGGTTAGGATCTAAAATAGTAAAAGGGATGGGATAAGTCATAAAGACTTTGCAAGCCACCAATATGCATGACATGATATAATGCAAGGCATACATAACACGTATCAAGCAAGATCATACTAGCACATAGTTCTCATGTTGCGATGCATGTTGTTTTCACATAAGTGCTTAAATAAATCACATAGGATAAGGATATGTTATGGAACCGGTGCCGCTTCATAGATCCTGAAATAGACAAGGTTATCACGATTGTATCTGTCGGATGCAGTAGTGAAGGGTGTGTGCAAGTTTATGGTGTGGCGACCCATCATTACCATGAATCTCGCAATTTATGACGTCGATGCATCGTTGGCCATCAAGACAATTCACGTAATGCTAGCTGGACTAATGGTATGCCAAGTAGATATTTACTTGTCACACAAAATCAAGTAAGGAGCGAGTTCGACAAGACTGAACTCGTCCGAGTCAAGTAGATGCTTACTCACGTAATAAATCAAGTAAGGGAGCGAGGTCGGCAAGAGCGACTCGTCCAATCAAGTAGGCATGTTACTCTACGATATACAAGTCAAGCATGAGATCAATCACGATAAGAATTCTCAATAGCTAATTTACAATTCAATTGAACTCTAAACGTCGTAGGGATTGATTGTAGAGTCGGTATTGTTCAATGACTCTCTAAGTGCAACTCCGTTGAGTTATTGCTAAATTATTTCCAAATAGAGGATGAATGATATATGCGATTCATGGCTCTTTTCTTTGTTCTCGATTCATTTACAATTAGACTACTAAGTCATTCACGACTTTTAGTCCATCAAAATCAAAGTTCCCAAATTGTGAACCCTAGAATGATCATCATTTTTAAAGTTACAATTAACAACAAGTCCAAGAACAAAAGTTATTCCAAATCCATTCTAAAACATTATTCATACTTGACACAAGTCCAAATTACCAATTATGAGTCATTAACCCAAAATTTACAAAAAATTAACTTAAAGAATTTCAAGTTATTAACATGGTGCATGTCTTCTTGAGCATGTATCTAGAAACTATCATGAAAGGAGCATGCTTGATATTGAGCATACAAAAACAGGGGATTGGGTGCTTACCTTATTCGAAATCCCACGGTTGGATGAAAAAACAAAGTAAGGATTGTGAAGCTAGGGAGCAATGGCTTCGATTCGGTGGTCTCCAATCAAAAATCTAACGGTCGGATCTCTGGCAATGATGTAAGCAAGGTGGATGATTTCAAGCTCACTCTTTCTCTCTCTAGGAACCAGCAAATGACCATGGAGGAACACAATGGCTGATTCTTGAGTTTGGGGAGATGAAGTCACCCAAAAAGGGGTCAATCCTAACCAAGGGTTATTAAGATTTTTATTGGTCAATTCATGTTGGCCATTGATAAAAACACATCCAAAGGTTGAAATTAAACCTAAAGAGGTCACAATACATGAGGGGGTTCGAGTTGGGTTGAATTGGGTTCAATGGTTCAAGCCAAAATTCAAAAATCTGAAAATCCCGAAGTGCTGTTACTAGTGTTGAGCAGTCGCTCAAGGTGAGGTCTGAGCGAGCGCTCAACGTCTTCTCACTTTCTGGTGCTGCTGGATTTTGTGCACTCGCTCAGTCATTTGGCTGGGCGAGCGCTCAGGTGTCTAGAAGGCCAAAATGACTTGAAAATAAGTCATAAATGTGTCCAACACAACCTCAAACCATTAGGGATGCTTAGTACACTCAAAACACGTCCAAAACAGGTCCGAACATGACCTGAAACAAGGAGAAATCGAGGGCGAAACTTACGACGAACAATCAAATAATTCAACAACGGGTTTAACAAGGCTACTACAAGCATGAATGGTTATTCTAAATCATGTTAAGGACTAGTAAATAAGGTCTAGGATTCAAGTTAGCAACTCACGAGTCTCAAGACATGAAACAAGGTAAGAAGAAGGCAAACCAAGAGACTCTACGAGTCAAAAGGTCAAGTGAAGCAACAAGGGTTCCGAACTCTCAACCAAGCATACGTTGGCCACGATTGAAGTTATAAAACATGCAAGAAATATACTAAGGCTCTATTAGAACTTAGTTAAGTACTAAGGCATCAATCGAAGCAAGTACAATAAGGCATGCAAGTAAGGAAGGCATACAAGCGACTAAGATCGCAGTCAACCTAGTGCAAGTATGACCTCAACAATATGAACTAGTTAACATGTTAAGGCTCATAATGAGCATGTTATAACGATACTATACAAGTAATGGGTTTGGGTTCTCACACTACAAGCTTACCCCTTACACTAAAAGAACTTATATATAAACCACTCAAATCTTTGTTAATTAAACAAATAGATAGTCGATTTCGATGTTCTCGCGAAGTAGAACGTATTTCCACAATTATCTTTATCATTACACAAATGACTTATAAAGAAATTTGTGACTTAAGTTGTATAATCTTCTTCATAAAAACAATATTTTTTTCTAACAGTTTGAAAGACTTTTTCGAAAGAAAATATTTGAGTATATTTGTTTTTAAAAAATGAAAATATATAAGAATATTTTAGAAGTCCAAGTAGTCAAACAAATGAAAATTCTAACAAAAGCTAACACTTAGAGATACACTTAAATTTGGCAAAAATGTAAGGGCTTACGGTGCGCGACTTATCTGTCAAAATTTAGTTTTGATATTTATGGAGCAAGTAATATCATTGGATTTGCCCTTACAATGCGATTTAGCTGTCTAATTTTAAATAGCCACTAGATCTTTGTGTCCTTGCCTATGTCACGGTGCCAGTATATCTGATTTCGTGAATTGAAACACCAATGTTTAATTAAATAGAAGGTGCGATTTTAAAAAAAAGTTACAGTTGAGGGGTACATTACTTTCAAGTGGTAGTTGAGGGGCGCTATTCGAACTCGACTCATAGTTGAGGGAGATTATTTGTAAGGAGTTATATGTAACTAACCTATGAACGCTTGATTTTGCGGCAGAATCAACCTCCATGGCCAGATAGTCTCAGTTAATTAATTAAGTTATATTGTGAGATTATATTAATATAAGGTTGATGTTTTGTAAGGGGTAATGGTTTAGAAGATTAATCTCATGGTGTGACTACTCATAATATTAATCGTAAGGGGTGATTTTGTAATAGGGTGAGAGAAACTAGAGAGTTAAAAGTGGATAACTACTCTCAGTCTCTCACACTTGTGAATGTGAGAGTGAATCTCAACCATTAAAATTTTTAAGATAATTTAATCTTAATCTCTAAATAGCTTTAGTCAATTGCACATGTGTGAGAATGAGCTCTATTGTAATATAAACTAGTACTCTTGCCCGTGCTGGTGGCACGGCGCCAGTTTGTGAATTTATCAATAAATGAAGCAGATAATGTGAAAATGAATTAATATTTACTTATAATTTGTCTAAGTTAATTATGATAACAGTTAATAAGAAAAAAATATATTTCAAATTACAAAACTTAAGATTTTTTTAAAAATTTATTTGTATACGAAATTGCGGGCCGGAAAAAAATTAAATTGATTAAGTTAATTACGATAACAATTAAAAAGAAAAAAAATTAAAATAGAAATATTCAAAACTTAGACATAAATTAAATTGGGATTCAGTATCAAAAAATGAATTGATTAAGTTAATTACGATAACAGTTAAAAAAAACAAATATTTCAAATTACAAAACTTACGAATTTTTTAGCATAAAATTGATTTAATTAATTAAAATATCGAAAAGAAAAGGGACGTGAGTTTGGTGGAGGAAGGATTAGCGGCCACCAACCGTTCACATGTGCACATAGCTTTAGTCAATTGCATATATGCGACTATGAGCTGTATTGTATTATAGATTAGACAAAAGTTTGTATTGCAAAAAATTTTTACTATAAAGCCTTTTAGGTTGAAAAAAAGTAGACAAAGGTTTAATTTGAAATTAATTAAATAACTGAGAGGTTTTTTTTTTTACAATTTGTCGTGATGGGAGGAATTTTTATGGAATCATGCACACAATCACTATAGATGTTAATCGGGTCAACCCTATCGGTTGCGATCCCCTGCCAATTTTGATTCCTGATAGGTTACGTTTAAACGGTTCAGTTTAAACGAGCCGCTAAAAATGCAAACCTAACCATAACCACATCAGTTTCGATTTAGACGGTTGCTAAATGGTTGCACATAAAAAAAATAAAGAACGCTTGTATTTAAAATTAAAATTCGAAATCAAGTAGTCGACATAAATCTACCAAAAAAGTCATACAACGACATCTTCTAAATAATAAAATTCAAAATACAGATCATTGAAGCTTTCTAATTTACATTAGTTCAATCAATCAAATTGTTTAATTAATAGTCATAATAAAGATAGGGATACACTATTTTCACTACAATTTTTGCTTATCCACTACATCTTTAATTATTGCATTAAATAAATATATGTTTGGACAAAACTATCCCTTTTTAAATTGACTAATCAAGTTACTTTCTTAATTACCTTCTAACATTATTTTTTTGATCAAACATCAATGTACAACGTAATTATTCTATTCATATTCTTAACATTTTAATTCTCGACACACAAGCTACTTATTTTTTTCGTAATAAATATGTTTAATCAATTTTTCTAATCACTCACATTTTATATTCCATTATCATAAAAATAATATGATTAATACATTTTCTATCAAAATTTTAGATTATGTTGGATATTTTATTATCAAAAATTAATATTCTAACTTAGTTTAAAAAACATTATTTCAAAATATCAATTCAATTATTATGATAGGTAATAACTGAATATTGGTTTCAATCAACTCAAGAATTAAATTTTCGAATCAATTATAAAGGTAGGCAAACTATTTAAATATTACGATACTATTTCATATTATAATTTTACTATTCGATTATTTTTTACTATTACATCCTTTAAATTTCACTTTTAATTTTTTCCATTACCAATGAACGTATATTTTCTTAAAGTTTGATAGTCAAAATGTCCTTACGATATTGTTTTATTATACAATATAACTTTAGTCTTAAGATTAATTAATAACGTCAGTACAAAAAGTAAAAATAATAATAGAATAACTATGTTGTTCATAAATGTTTGAACAAAAAAATAATGTTAAAAGGTAATTAGGAAAGTAACTGGATTAGTCAACTTAAAATTGGCAAATACTTAAGGGGTAATTTTGTCCAAACATGTATTTATTTGATGCAATAATTAATGATATAGTCGAGAAGCAAAAACTGTAATTAAAATAGCATATCCTTAAAGATATTATTAGACTAAGTCAATTCAAATTAGTTTTCTTATGTTTTCAATCAAAATATTTTAGTAATTTCTTAGGATGAAGATGGTTGTTTGGCTAGATTTTTTGCTGGAATATTTATAAACAACAGGAAAACTTACTTTTTCCATACAAGGCGCTGCATTCACGACTCGAAAAATCTCAGTAAATATGTTAGTCGAGCCAACACTGTTGATTTCGGTCTCTAATAGGTTGCGATCTAACTGGTCTAGTTTAAACGGGTGGCTAAAAACTCGAAAAACTCAAACCTGCAATGTTCGACCCTACTAACATCTCTCCTTATATCATCAAGTTTAAAGTTTAAATCGAGTATAAGTCCATCTATAAGTAGATGATTAATGTTAATCACTCCCTCCGTTCCACTCAAAAAGTTCATATTTGAAAAGTCTAATTTTTAAGAGATATTTCCTTCGTTTTGGGCAAAGAGTCCATCATACTATTTTGAGATGTTTCACTTTAAGAGTCCACTTTCAAAAACTATACTTACAATTTTTATAAAATTGCATCTTTATCTTTTACTTGTGTTTTAAACACATTGCTTGTGCGTAATTATTTTTGTAATTATGTTCAACTCCAATAACATTAATATATCACTTTAATAATTAGACTTTTCAAATAGAGATTCTTTGCCCGGAATAGAATGAGTATACAACTAGGATTAAAGTTGATCATAGTTACAAAAATATTTGAACATAACCAATATGTTAATATCTAATATGAATGTTAAAGTTAAAATATTATGAAGATGTTAAAAATAATATTTTAAAAGTTGATTCTTTAAGTCATACGACAACATGGGTAGAGAGTGACATGACAATAATATATTTTTTAACCCTAAAAGCAAAAAATAAAAGGAAAAAAAAAGAAAAAAGAAAGGACCTCCTTATAATTTATGAACTAAAAAACAATTTACCTTGTAACATTAGCAATCATTAGGATCTACCAAATTTTTAAAAACTTTAGGAAAGACAATTGAAATTAATTTCGTTAAAATTGGATGATAATTATGGATATTGGATAGTGACAAAATTACACGTATCTTTGAAAGTACAATGACAATTTCACTCAAAAAATAGTACAGTGGTAAAATGTAAGAATTTGTCAAAATATAATGACAAAATTAACCATTTTTTTGTGAAGTGGACGAAATTTATAATTTATAAATAAATAAAAATGAGAATATAGAATAAGTGCAGATCTCTTATAACTATTACATTCGGTGAAATTTTGGGCTGGGCTTTCATAAGTTTTTAATTGATTAAGTCGCTTATATTATTTTGATTGGAAAAAGATATTTTTGGAGTGAAAATTGATTTTGTCATTAATGAACCGGATACACATTAATGATCACTTACACAATGTATCACGATGCATCAATTTGTGCATCGCAATGAATGCGATGAGCGTCACTCAGATAAAATGTATCAAATTTTAATCACAATTCATCACATTGTTATAAACGAATGAGATATTTACGGAAATCATAACTGGATTCAATTTGAAAGAGTTATTTACGGAAATCAATCAATAAATCTATATTTAATATATTTGATTCCTACTTTAATTGCAATACCAAGCAAAATAAGGAAACTTTGCATATATATTTACATAAATCAATCAATCTATTTGATTCAAGCCTTAATTAGAATAAGAATCGTGATGCATGGTTTACGTATTGGGATGCATGATTTTGTCTAGTTGAATGACTCCCGTGCGTGTTTTTTATTTATTAAGGGTATCGTAGTATTTTCATTCTTAAAAAATCTTTAATGGTTTAAAAAAAAAAAGTGCAGCAATTGAATTTTGTCTAAAGTGGACCGGCCAAATTTCATCCCGATAATATTAAAGAACTGTAGTAGCCTAGGCAGTAGCCCAAATATACCTAAATTCCAATTAATATAAAGCAGCTGACATGAGCCATATGTATCTTCATAGAGTAAGTCTTCTTTTAGATAGTGTTATAGATCTTAATTCATAAAATGGAGTTTCATTCTCTTACAGTTCAACCCATCAACACACGATCAGTCAGGTAAGGAGGATCCATCTTACAAAAAATATATGTAAGACCGTTTTACATAAGTTTTTGTCGCCTTCATAATATTATTCTTTTTTCTAACCATAATAAATGAAATACTAGACGAGAACGGTATGAATTTGGGTTGAGATTCATTTTCTCTGGTATGAGTAGTCTTGTACTTGGTTGGTTTTCTTCTTCTTCTAGAGAGAGATATGGTATGTATGGAAGGAATTGAAGCTGGTCAAATATGTTGAACACGTTGATGATTGAATGGACCTGTAACCTACCTATGACCTGCACATTCCTCCTGGATTTCTTGTTACTTGTGAACAAGTTGCATTTTTTTCAAAGGGTCGCGACTCTAATTCTCATTTCCTCCCCAAATCTAACCAATTACGTCGCCACTTCTTTTTCACTTACACTTTACAGCATCTCGGTTTTCTTCTTCCAATGATTTTCCTTTTTGTTCTTTATGGACCCCAACGTACCATATTACAAATTTTTCTTTCTTTTCAAACAAATTAATTCATAAATATTTTTCATTAATACAATTACTTTGTATAAAGAGATATATCGTATATTAATATATATTGCTCAAAAAAAAGGGGAAAATAATTAATTTGAAAGTTAGTCTCATAACAGCTAAGTTTTGAAAACGAGAAAAAAAAAAAACAACAGAAAAACCTAGTTAAGAAAATGTATTATGTTGTATAACGTCTTATTGAAAGCTGAGTGTTAATTACATTGTTGTAGTCAAATAATTGTACATAACTCTGATAATCTTCTAACTTTGGGTTAGTCAAAGTTCTAATCATCCGGCTGATCTGATGCATCAAACTGGTGGTGTAAGATATGTGATTTCTAATCTTTGTACTTTCAGAGATAAGTCATAAACCTATGTATGATTAATGGTGTGTTCGGTCATGTTCGGTCCTGTTATTTGAAAAAAAGAAATCAGAATCAAACCAATTGTCCCGTTCTCACAAAATTTAGAATCGGAACCAACCCAATATATATGAAAACTAATATATTGGTTTGGTCTAGAACCAATCGAAGATGCACAAGAACCAAGACCAGTCTAATACTATAGTTTTTACTTTTTAATTGTTTAATACAAATACATAATAAAATTTTAAAGACTTGAACTTCATAAAAAGATTTAAAAAATCAATAAAAGTATATTTAACAATTAAAAATATTGAAATCATAGACTCATAGCTAGAAAATTATGAATATATATATATATTATAATAATAATAAACAATTAATTGAGTCTGTTCGATCCGGTTCCGTTGGGTTGGGTCGGTCCGGTTCTGAAAAAACTCCTGCACACCCCTATGTATGATACAACAATTTTCCATAGAAAATCGATTAAATTGATCCGTACAAATTTATTGATTTCACCTTGGCATATACTTCATACGTTCCGGGTAAAGTGTCTACTATTTTATTTTGAAATGTTTCACTTAAAGAGTTTATTTTCAAAAATTAAGACAAAGAGTGTTATTTTAAAAAAAAAAATTGATTATCAAATAAGGACCCTTTACCTGGAATGAAGGGAGTATCATGTTTTAGGAACTGTTTGGTACAGCGTTTTGAAAACTCAACTTTTTGAAAATGCATCGTTTTTCTTACAAACGCGTTTATGATACATTTTCAAAATTGTGTTTTCATAAATCTGAGTATTTGTCAAAATGATATTTTTACCCTTTCTTAAACAATGTCTTACTTCTAATTTTATAGATATACCTTCAAATATATATATATATATATATATATATATATATAAATTAAAATACCAAGTATACTTTTAAAAATATCTAAACATAGTTATTTAGTCCAAAATACATATTTAAAATAAAGATGAAGTAAAATTTTCAATAATTCCAACCAAAATTAAAGAAGAGTTTGAGAAACTATTTCAAAACGTTATTTTCATAAACAAAGTAGTTGTAAAAAAATAATGGTTTTACCCTTTATTAAACAATATATTGCTTTTAATTTCATACATATGGCTTTAAATATATAGTAATAGTTGTATTTGATTGATTTTTCTTAACCAATTTTTATAAGAAAATCTCCTCTCTCTATCAATTTAAATTTTTAATGAATCGTAATTATCAAAAGTAATTAGTACATGACCTTTTTTTCCATTGAGAATTTTTAAAAAAAATTAATAATACTTGAAAATCATAATGATAAGCATCTGGAACATTCGGTAAGTCCCTCCCCCCATATGCTATATACGGAGTAACAAAAAAGTCAATTTTTTTCTTTCTTCTCTCCACCCTCATGATTCATTCGTCCATTTCTAAACTTCAATTGCCAAAAACACTTGTCTTCCTTGCCCCCATCATGATACCTCGCATATATCTCTTCTGCAATCCATTATCCTATCCCCACTCACAGCCATGGAACGATTCAAGATTTTGAAACTCTTCAACCTGTTTATCTCCTTTTTTTAGGTTTGCCCACCAGATATAAATTTTGGTTCATCTTTTCTCCAGAATCAGATTACATCTCTCACTCTTTCTCAAATTTCAATTGAAAAAAAATGCTAATTAACCCAATTATTTTTGCTTTGTTTCCACATCCGAGAATAAATTTCACATCTAACATTATTTTTATTTGTTATTTTGGTTGAGGGCAAATCTCCGATGAGGTGTTGGATGTGAGGGAAGAAGGTAAAGGGGGGGTACCTTGGTCCAACACTGAGTGGATGAGCATTTTGTTATTTAGCGATTAGAAAAGCTGGCTTGGATAGCGATGAAAAACGCTCCCGTTTTTAAAATGTAGCGTTTCATAACGGAACATTGCAACAAAATTCTTTGCGTCTTGCACCATATTTTGGTGCGTTTTGGCCCAAAACGTGGTACCACACAAGCTCTTAGATTCGTAATGTTTATATATGAACATTAGTATATTAATGTACATATACCACTAAATTAACCAAGACCGTTAATTTTATAAATTACAAATTAACACTTACGTAGGAGACAGAGAGTAGTATAATATCTGGTCACGCGACTAAGTTAATTTTTTAAAAAATGATCAAAAAGAGGGGATTTAAAATGAAAGAAGGAGTAGTGTTATTGTGGGTTGGTAAACTACATAGAAGTCCAGCTGTGATATTGTAATACTACTATACTAGTCTTCGATATTACTAATGCTTCTTTCAAAGGTGTATTGACCAATTAAGGATCAGAAAACATTGAGAGAAATTGTTAAGAAACGATTTTATATGTTTGACCAAAAAAGAGCTGACCAATGTGAAAGCTTGTTTGAATATGGACTGCCCTTAGTTTAAGTAATAATAATAGTCAGTCAATGACTAAATATACTGTACTAACTAATGTAAAAGAATATCCCTACCATTCTATAAATAGAAAAGGGTGTATGGATTTGGGGGACACGGATTAAGGAGTTTAAGGGACTCTTGTCGCAGGAGGAATGACGTCTGTTTTGCTCAGTGAAGCAACAACCAAAGCATCGTCCCCTGCACCAAGACACCTCCACAACTTCTATCTAGGTAGTTATTCATCATACATTATCACTTATCAGTATTACGTGATAACTGTTTTCGCTGCCACACTAAGTAGATAGCTTACCTAGCATGGATTGGTGATGTGTGGAGAATGCCATCGAAAAAAGATGGTTGGATTCCTGTCGCAGGAGAAATGGCACCCACTGCGATATATTCACCACTCAATACTCATTGACAATATATGCAGTTGGTGTCAATTCTTCCCTGCGACAATAATCCTTCCATCTCTAGCTGTTCATTACAATGTACAAGTTTACAACCAAAAGTCAGTCTCTCTCTCTCTCTCTCTCACACACACACACACCCACATGTTCTATTACATTCAAAACCACAGATGGCCGTGTATGATCTGGGTCTCGTATTTTCCAAGAAGAGTAATGCTACATCACGAGAAATATTCACAGAATTCCTCAACTACATGCATTGTGGTACTGTGTCGTCACACAAGTTACAGAATCACATCGCATATAATCTGATTGTCCTACAATTACCTTCCAGGGTTCCAAGAATTACTCTTTCAATGTATATATCAAAACTCCCGTAGACATGGGAATGGGATGAAGCAGGGACAGCCCTTCCCTCTCCTCTCTTAGTAACTTGAGCAAAAACATCCTGTAATTTGTTGCTCAAGGGATCTGACCAATGGCAAAGTGCTGAATCACAGAGAGAGATGGAGGAACGGGCAAAAAGGCTCTGGCCCGGTTTCAGGATCCATCTGATTTCTTTAGAATGATTAGGAGGTAAAAGACCATATATCGTTTAGCTAATCTATAAAAATGCCAAGTTGAATTAGAAAAATATAGATAACAAAACAATACTTCAGTCTCATGTTATTATTTTACCTCACAAGAAGATTCTATATACATCTGTATCGGTGCCTGATTCATACAACCTAAAACATTCCACCTGATTGTCTACTCATGGTGACTGATATACATTACATCCCTCCATGATCAGTTAAAACTAAGATCTAGCAGTAGTAATGTAGCATCAACTATTTGAATCATCCTACGCAAAATGACGAAGAATAATAAGGAAAAACTATCAGGGCAAAAGTAATTTTATTATCATTGCTATTTCCAGGAGCCTTTGTCCAGTTTGACAATATCAAAACTTCCTCAAAAGGGAAATCAAAGGTCACTTCGTTAGTGTTACACCTACCTATGAGAAAATTAGTTGCGAAGCAGAAACCATTAGGATTTGACAGTATCAGGTGGAAAGGTAAATTCAACTAATTACTTGACATTAGCAGTTCCATGCTTGTGGAAGGGCCAAAGATTTACCAGGCGCTCCAACACTGCGGCACTTTTAGAGAAGTAGCCTGTGAATCCCTGTGGAGTTGATGGAGGGGGGAAATCCTCCGCCGGCATGGCAAATGGGCGAACCATCTTTTCCATTTTCTCCAATGTCAGGTAGGACCCTACTTCTTGCAGCCTCTCAGGGCCCATTATCGGTAACGTGTGCTCCTGATGCAATGAAGCAGCCTCACTATCGTTCTTCTGCAAAGCAATAACAAATCCAGAAAAATTAAGACTAGCGAAACAACTATTGGACACTGGAATGGCTCTCAGTTTACTTTCCTTGATATTAACCTGGGTCCCAAGCAAGACCTCTCTTCCTTTCCATTTCTAAGATAGGGATCAAATATGTAAGTATGTAACCACAGTAGGGGTTGTGCCACATCACTTCAAGTGATTGCCACATACTCACCCAATCTTCCCCGAACTCAGACCTAGCATCCTTTGCTCGTGGAGGCTCTTGATAGAAATCACTCTCTCTACCATCAACCTTTTCCCTCTTTCTCTTTACCTAATCAATTTTGACCTCCATCTCGACCTTTACTCTTTGAGGTCCTTTGATAGCAACGTGTCACGCCAAGCATAGACGGACCCACGTGTACCAATGCGGGGTTCATAGACCCCGCTCAAAAGAAAAAAAATTGCCTATTAAAATTTTTTATGATATAAATTTTCTGGAACAATACATAGCCAGGGGTAATTGTAGCTTAAGTGGTAAAGTGCTTGTGGGTTTGTAACAAAGGCATTTGTTAAATTCTTTGCATTGGCACAATATATATTTTTTGGAACAATATGCGAGCAATTAGGGGATGTAGCTCAAATGGCAAGGTGCTTGTATTTGTGTGTTTATTTTTTTGATGTTTTTTTTTTTTTACCTAAACGACACCGTTTTGTCGTCCATTAAAAAAATTAACATAAGAAAACCCAGGTAGCCTTCCCCTCTTTCTCTCCGAATGCATTGTGCCCCGCTGAGAAAATTTTCTGGATGTGCCACTGACGCCAAGCACTTTACCCAACACACATCACACCCCACGGCGACACTCACATTCTACAATAATGATGTCAAACTTTCCTACAACTTCTCTAGCAAAATAACAAGCATAGTAATGTCCTCGTGTATCATAAAGTTGAAGGTCCGAGTTAAACAGAAAAAGAAAAAAAAGTGTTTTTGACATCCAAATGGTCACTTGAGCTATATATTTTCTTGTGTTTTATATGGAATTCCCAATATAAGCATAACCTCCTCTAGTTGGCAATAGATTACCTCCAAGGGGGATAAATCGGCACCACGGCTGAAAGTCATCTCTATGCGGTATCTTTTCGCGTCTTCGAGAGGCACCTACAGTTCAAAAACAGACGCTCGATGAGCTGCTATAACAACAACTACTACTACTATTACTACTAACTATTACAACTACTGCTACGACTAATAATAATAAATATGATTAAGAAGGGAATGCCTTTTGCAGATTCATATTATGATTCGATAAAAATACTAAGCTCTAAATAAATTACAAGGTACCTATACCTCATTGACCTTTTGGTTTGAAAGAATATAAACAGGGAGAAATTCGGGCCGGTCCCTCTGGACAATTTTCAACCGCTTTACACCCCTATATGTTTTCGTAACCGGGAAAAAGTATGTCATGCATCGCGATGCACAAAATAAGACAATTTCATGCATGGCGAGGTACAAATCATACATCCACGAAGTGCCTTTTTCTGGTTACGAAAAAATATAGAGGTGTAAAGCGGTTGAAAACTTTGAAAAGGGGACTCGCCTGCAATTTTTCTATATAAATATGCTCGGTTATTATATAATCTAAATTGTACGTTCATGTATACCAAGTTTAACAACTTAAGAACTAGTTCGACTATTAACAGAATATCCGCTCTAAAATATATAAAAGTCATGCCTGCTTTGTACAAGATTATATGATAGAGGGCTCAACAGGATCAAAACTTATTAACTAAGTACTCCCACAATAAAGGGTGATAAGTCAGTCTTTCATCACATAAATTTGCACATGGTAGGATATCATATCAGAGTTCAAGGAGGTGCCAAGAAAGAAGTTCCTACAGAAAGAACCTAGTCACTTGTCACGGAATTTGATTTTAAATACTGAAATATAAATCAGGATATCAACCTCTGTATTCTCAAACATCCTCAGAACAATATAACTCATGTAGTCAAGCTCCTTGGTTTTCAGCAGCCGTTCCAAAGCGTTGTCGCAAACAAGGCTAGCCTCTCCTTGTAGAGACTCATCCAAGTTACAGTAGCGGAGAACATTCATCAGAGAATGAATGTGGGATTCCTGCATACAGAATGTAAGGAAATCACTATAAGGAAAGATTTTCCCACAAATCAATCTAGGAACATAATGAATCTAGATTTGAAAGATGACAAGGAAGCAAAGGGGGAAACTAGTGCAAAAGAAGAAAGGTCCTGCCACAAAGATAAGGATTTAAATTATCAAGTAATCAGTTAGGTTGTAGTTGCAAACGAATGTAATCGCATCACTTGGATGACACGCAATGGTCAACGGAGAATGATTATTTGTTTCTTAATCATGCATGATGATCAAAAGATTTGGGTTCCACCATTAGTAAGCCCCCTTCGCATCACATAATCAGTTTCTCCATTCATTGCCACGGAAGGATTAGCTGTCACCATCTCTGAGATGCGGTTGTCTTCATAATGTTTAGAAGTGAGCATTTGGTAAAAGAAAATAGAATGCTAAGAAAGCTATACATGGCACTAAACAGCTAAAACTCTTCCACTTCCAACATACTGCTTGTTTCACCAAAACAGTCTGTTCTCTTTTTATCGATCTTTTGTTCACTGAGCTCTATAAGATATCCACTATGTCAGCTTTTATGTTAATTGATTGTATAGATAGGGAGCATTTCTTATTAGCAAGGTAGGCACGCAGCATCTAGTTGGACTTGAGGTTCTTTCTTTTGTGTTCCATTAGTAATGGAACATGAAAGAAAGGGAACAAAATCCTGATTTCACTAGAAAACAAGCAAGCGAGGAAGATTTTAGGAAACATGCATTAAAATATACAACTGGGAGATGAATTTGAGACACGTTTACGTGTGTGCGCGCTTGTTTGTAGTGTGCATCATTTAAACCAATACACACTTAGAATTGGAGATTTCCAGTATAGATAATCTTTCTATTGATTATTTTACACATAACTAAAACACTCATTAAACCTGACACTGTCGAGAATTTCTCATCTCAGAATCCAAAAGAAAAGTGGAGAAGCATTTGGAAATGGGTAGATAACAGATAAAGACTGAAGGACCTCATAATATGACAAGCATACATACTGTTCAATGTGCATTGTACTATATGAAATCCAAGTTCAATAGACTATATCCTACGAAGTCTAAATTTCAAACAAGACAATTAAATAACTTAATCATACATAACTTGCAGTACCTCCCATCTTGTGTGAGCATGTGAGTTTGTGAGAGCGAGAGAGACAGATGGAAGCAGCTATTCTACATGGACGGAACAAGCAATGATAAAAGCATCATGGAGGTAACTTTACTCACCGAAGTAAAGTAAAGGCGCGTCCGGACATGTCGTTCGGGTGTTCTCACATTAGCATATCTGCAAAAGTAAATACAGGAAGATCTATAATACTATGGACAAACAAGCCTTTTTCTTACTGCTTTTTTGCATTTCTAATTCATATACAAGGGGCAAAGGCTGAGTGGAGTAGACTTTAGTTTAATGTTTGCTTGCTTGTGTGGAATGTAACTGAAAGTCACACTCACTTTGGATCCAATCGGTACTTGATCTCTTTGTCATCATCATCATCCTGATCCATTGACTTTTCACTTGTGAAACTAGTTCTTCTTGAGTCTTCATTCTTAATATGAAGCTTTGGCTGATAATCAATATCTTCTTTAACACTCTTAATAGAAGTTGAAGGGTGATCTTGACTACTCTTCAGTTCTGCAACATTTATTGCTTCTTCACGAGTATTCCTCAGATCAATCATAATTTTACCCATCAATCGACGAGCAATCTAAGGAGACAGAAACAAGGGTGTACATCCATCAATATTCATCAAGGTCTCTTATTTATTATTACATTTATATATTTTTAGATAAATAAAACAGCATTCACAAGAGAGTAAAACTTAAAAAAATTAAAATCACTTGAGAAGGTTAGGTCACACACAACGTAGACCAAAACGTGCACACATTAGGAAAAAAATGATTTCAAGATCAGTGGCAATGATATAGGTAGTGGGAAACCAAAACGAACACTAAAGAGTGATAATCAATAAGAATGTGATTCAGTGTTGTTTTTAACAAAATAACTTGCTTTGGATACAACAAAACAGTGAAAACGGATTAATCTAACTGACAGCAAGTAGCTCGAACAAAGAGTGATTGAGTTGATTGGCATTGAGTTTGATAAGTTCATCATCATAAAACTAAGGTCCTTTTAAGGAATAAGACAGCTACATATAAAAGTTAAAAATATTAGCACTGTACCATGCGATACACCTGGAGAGGAATATAAGAGTAAAACTAACAGCGTTTGTAATTTGCTGATCATACTAGTTTAAATGTTCAGAGAACGCAGTAGTTCAAAGAGAAGAGACCAAATTTAGATTACTCGGTAGTCCACAGTTGGTAATGAATGCATTTAAGAAACATAACACCATAGAGCCATGAAAACCTACTAAGAAACTGTTCTTTGTTCCTGCTTATCTTTTATCATCTCTTAAGATTCAAAAGTACATTTCAGCATGTTAAATGATCTGGTTAGGGACTACCTGTTGGCACTATGATACAGCCCCTTTGTGGGCACTCTTTAAGGATATTAAAGTACAGCACAGAAGAATACACAAAGTACTAGATGGGAAGCCAACGGGAAGCTATAACATTAAGTATACCTTTGAGCCAATCTTCAACTTCTGCTTCGGATTGATACCATACTCGTTCGGGATAACACCATCTGCAAGTAACTGAAAAACAATAGAAGAACATTCAGGCCAATAATTAGTTCAAGATGTAAATATTTACATGGAAACTTAGGAGCAGGGGAAGCCACCCTTTCGGTATGGGGCCAAGTGGCAACTTAACTTTGGGGATAAATCGTATTTTACTACTAATACTCCATCCGTCCCGGATAAATGTTCCTACTTTCTATTTTGGGATGTTCCAACTAATGTTTCTAATGACTTTTTGATGATAAATGTTCTACCATTCTTCCCAATATACCCTTAAACCTCCATTTAATATTAACATGACATATCCTAGAAACCCACTTATTTAGAAATAGTGAGACTCAATTAATGCTAATTTTAACCACTTTTATCCAGAAACCAAGAAAAAAATAATGTGAAATAGATGGGTATAATCGTCTCAACACATTTTACAACACATCATTAATTGCGTTTCTTAATCTTTGTGCTTTGTCAATGAGGAACATTTATCCGGGACGCAGGGAGTAATAGGTATTTAGAAATTCTACTGACAGAAGTCTTAAACTTTCTTTTTTTTTTTGTTTAAAACTTAAGGATATCATAGATATAGATCATAAGAAGGGTATGAATCCTAAAGGTACTCTTGACCTTCATAATGAGTGATTGAGTTCCATAGGCAAGGTACATTTGGAGTGGCATTAAATATAGATGCTATGCATTAAAGCGATAATGGGGGAGAAGAATAGAGACTCTTGCAGCAGAACAAGGTAATGGGAAGCAATAATCTTTGTACCTGGGCAACCTTGAAAAGCTCATCCAATCCCTCTACATTAAGATGTGCATTGTGCAAGAGGTCATACCTGCCAAGGTTAACCAGAAAAGTTTACAGGCAAGTCAGAGAAGACATGAAATACAAATCTAAAACTTTGAACAAAATTTATCAAAAAATTCTGTTAATCCACGGCACTGATTTAGCAGATGCTACAACTACGTTGGTAAAACCTAGGGGTGGCAATGACTGACACGACACGATAACACGAACCAGCACAACACGATTATAAAACACGATTAAAGAGACAAATGACACGATAAGACCAGCATGACACGAAAGACACGAAATTGTTAATATATTCAAAATAATATTTATTGTTATATTTATGATTAAATAAGATAGATAACATGGAAACACGATAGTGAGGCACGAACACGACACGATAGTACGAATTACCACCCCTAAACTAAAACCTCAGCACATACTATTGTCGTTATTTGAACATTTTGTTTCCTGGCCAAATGTGGAAGATCTTAATGCCCACATGCATGCACTTATTTAAATGGGATATCCATCCTCTAATAGACCCCTTACCCCCCATCCCCGAATCACCAATAATAGAAGGGAATAGTACATTTAGCAGTTACTTGACCCTGCTGACCCAAACCCTAACCAAACAAAGACCACAACCACCTCTAGGCCATTCCCTGGTATTGATTACTGAGATTATACCCATTTCCAAGATTAGGCATAAGCAATTCATGAGGGAAATAAACTTGTGGATTTGGAAAGAGACGGAGTACCATGAAAGCCAAGAAACTCTTGATGGTTGAATACAAACACAGTAACTATTCTACAAATCATGCATTTCAACATAAAATGGCAATAATTGATTAAACTTACTTGCATGAGTCATAAACATCTGGAATTTGTGTTATATCGTACCGTCTGCAAGTGCATCCAACAATATTAGTAAGCCACATGATAATAAGTACTCGCGTCTAATAACTGTGAAACTTTTAAACAGTAATGCAGATTCTAAACAAAAAGAGTTCAGATAAAACTGCTCATTCTGAGAGTCTAATATCACAAACATATTATCAAAAACAACAAAACTTACTCTTTACGTTCATTATACAAGTCTCTCTCCAGTTTTCTCCACCGCGCATACATCAGAAGGAATCCTTCACTGCCACATGGTAATCCGGCAGCAATACGATCAACATCTATATTTGTCTTACCAAGTGCTTTTGCTTGGTCATATGGAGGAATAACATCATAAGATGTCGTCTCCGCAAGCAACTCATCTTCATCCTTGGCGAGCAGTCTCACTTGTTCTGTAACCTTTTTAGTCAGCTTTACCTATTTGATAGGTATTCAGTTAGTACACAAACCAAAGGATCATAAGTGGAAGAACATCAGTCATTCTCTTTTTTCAATGGTATATACATCGACAATTCCTGAGGTAACTAAATATCACATGCTCCTACGTAACTATATTTGGGTGGCTGCTTTCCCTACGACAAAACACAGAAGAAGCAGAAGTACAGACAATTTTGGCATATAACAAAAGGGAACATTGCTGAGATAAGTATCGTTCAGTAAACACTTTCACCCCCACCAAACGGCAGTAACCTTGAATAGATAGACCATTAACTGATGGAAAAACTGCAAGGAACAAAGTCACTCAACTATTGGTAAAATTAAGTTTGGTTACTGAACCTGATCTTTTACTTTATTTTAAGCACTGAACTCCTTTTCCGTTCATTCAATCACTCTCCATCCACTTGGTCTCAGTTCCACTTAGTCTCAGTTAAGCGGTGCGCAGCGCATGTCTTGATTGTTTATCCAGTGAACCAAATAAATATATACACATACACACACATATTGACATAAGCGTCCCCTAGTTTTAAAATATTACAAAAGAACCCTTGACACATTAGTTTAAGTAATGACACGAATCACCTATTTTACCCTTAGAAAGTAGTAACATGTACTACTTAACGGAGCCAAAGTGCTCTGATTGCAACCATAAAAAAATTAAAAATCATTGGAGTTTGATGACCAAGCTTGTTTTAGGCCAATAGTACAGCGACTTTCTTTTGTGTAGTAATTTTAACTAATATAGATATAAAGGTGACGCTTCCTCTGCCCAAACTCGAGACCCTGTCAGTATGTTCCCAGACACGTGAATCATTATTTTACCATTATTACCATAATCTTTTTCAATCTCATATTTCTTTGATTAAACCTGCAACTACACTCACCACAACCATCGTCGCCTACCCCAATCAGTCAGCCGTCATCTTTCGCCAATTTCCTCGATCAAAAACCTCCATCGGCTCTGTGAACCATCTATCTGTTTGTCCAACCCTCATTCCATAGGGCCAACTTCGTAGGGACTAGAATTAAATTGGTTCCACACCATAAATAAGGACCAATATATTTTGATTTTTCGTCCCCACTGTATCCTTTCATCAGCAATTCCTTAACAAATAAAAAAAAACCTTTCCTCGCATTTCTTTGGAGACATCAATTTATGGAGTACTAGTCAAAAGCCAAACTTACACAAATTTGAAAAGGCAATGATATTCTACAGGTAGGGGTGAGCCAGAACCTTCTAAAACCCAGCTATCAGATGAGACCAGAACCTGCAACCACCTTCCGGTTGGATAATCCTTGACTAAGGGATTTCACTTTCTTTCCACCCCCACTTCCCTTTTTAAGTAAGGTTGTCCAGGTGAATCCTAAAACAAGGGAAAAATAAATTACACTATATCGCATGGTCTGATGAGAAACAGCTTTCTTTAATATTTTCAAAAATGTTTAAAATTAAGGTAAATCACTCTAATAGGGGGCTACATCTGATGCAAAACATAATATTCTAATACTTGCATTTTTCTGTCTTTCAAAATCTCTCTTAAGCATGGGCTACTATGAATATCAGATTCTGAATATTCTGCTAGTGAAAATTGGGAACAAAGTGTATAATCAGCAGCAGTATGTAAAGATATAAGTGAGCATAATTCTATCTATGCATAATAAAATTATATGCCAGCTTGAACTTGTGCTTTTGAAGGTTCTTGAGAATAGATCTCACATTATTCCCCAGAAAAATAAATCTTGCAAGTGTCACACAATAAGTTCTTACCAGTAGTGGTAGCAATTCAGAAGCATTTTGAGGAAGTCCAGCTCCATCGATCATCCAAGGTCTTTTAGAGGATCCATTAGGCAGTACTGTCTTTGCTCCAGACGTTATTATCTCATTCAATCTAGCCTGGCAAGAAAATGGGAGAATGATAACCACCTCATGAGTTGTCAGTTGCGAATTATAAATTATGGAGTATGTAAAACCTGAATGAAGTGTTTATCGACACAATGGGTTAGCTTATTGTACGTTGATGAATCTATTTAAAGTACAAGAAGATGTTGCTTTGATCTGAATTTCAACTTCATAAAGTCAAGAGAGTTTGTAGAACAAGTAGGTTGACATTAGTAATCTATTACATTTATTCTATAGTGAAATAGACAAATAAAATTTCAGTATGTGGACACATCTGGTACTAGATACTTCAGCATATGTAAGAGTACAAGTCAATATGAGTAAGCTTGAGAGCAAAAGAAACCTTAGCTTCTTCCATCTCGATACTAGCATTGTCAAGTCCATCCAACATAGAAGAGTCCTTGCTAACAAGTGAGACCTTCCAAAACAATGACTATGTTAGTCATGCGAGGACCAATTCAGCAAGAGAACTGAGAACCTGTTCAAGCTACTAACCAGGATTGGAGTTAATTGCCCTTCCAAGTCAAGGAGTCCCTTGGCAAAAGCAGCAGCAGACATCTGGCAATTGTTATTTCACCCACATAATAGTTAATTATTAACAAAATCAAAATCAAAATCAAAGGTAAAACAAATTCTAAAAACAAGCAGAAAGGAATTACAGCTCAAGCCGCTAATCTGAATCAAGATCTAATTTCAAAAGATTGAAGGACAAACATTCATTCCAATTAAACAGTACATAATTAAGAGGCTATACCTGTACACGACCCTCGTCTGAGCTGTATATCTTAAGATCGTGACGATATGTACTGTGGAGGCGAAGCAGTCCAGTACCTTCCCCTGAGAGAGAGAGAGAGAGAGAGAGAGAGTTATATAGATATAAAGAAACTATTCATATCTATACAATTTTCACTCTCTAGAATATAAGGAGATTTGTGAGGCTTAGCTTATAGCAAGTCCACAACTTGGCAAACCTTTGACTTTGTGCTTCTCACCGTCTTGAGAATTCTATACCTGGGACATATTGCATTCGCGAGTAGTGCAAAGGCAGTATTCATTCATTCTCCCAAAATTTAATCATGTTTATTATATGTTTCGCTCAAGAGTAATTGAGTTTAAGAATAGTTTTATAGAAGGCATTCCAGAGGGAACCTAAAGGCCTACACAAACCAAACAATATTTGAGGAGCAAAAGTCAAGTGGGCTCATATGAGAGATTAACCTTGGTAATGTGGTCAGCTATGTCATACGGCTTCATAGGTAGTTCATGCTTTTCCCTTTCATAAACATTCATTCAACATTCAGCAAGGCTGCTTGCACTAAAATTACTATTTCTACTACAAAATAAATCCATTATAAATCATATGAACTTGGCATCTGGGGTCCTTAGTCCTTAGTGAGACCCCAAACTCATTTATTGATCCCATTCCTTAAAGTTTTGAATTTAACCCAGCTACTGGTCTCCTCTCTGTGGATTTTTAGTTGGTCTGCTTGGCCACTTCTGTTCCAGGTAGTTGCATATCATTATGGTCCTAGTGAAATTCGCTACAGGTGTTTTCACCTGAAATTTTATTCACTTCAAACTCATTCATCATTGCTACTATTTGGGAAAATATTTCCTATAACATTAATTAATCACGGCCAAAGAGTTGTGTTACTCCAACAAATTTAGATTAATTCTCAAATAAGAAGTGGAATATCTTAACCTGGATACATATTGTTGCGGAAAAATCTGCCAAGTTCTTCAGCCTGCCAATAAGGACAGCATGCACACACTTATTTAGACAGACAGAAAACAATTATACTGTATCATATTAGTCGGTAAACACTACATCACTAGTACTCCATCCAAGAAAATGATAAAATGCAAATATTTAATGAGTTATGTATAATCCGCAAAGATTAAAACCTGCTTTCGGCCTGCATGTGTGAGAACGCCTCCATATTTAAGGACCATCAACGCTTCTACAGGTCTTTCTTCTTCAACATCACCTTTTAAAATTTTCACCCACTTTAGTGGCTTCAGTTGTACCTTCCGATAAATGCCAGAAAAATGCCCACCCTGAAAATCAGAAGAGTAATCATTTCCAAATAAGAGAAAAGTTCAAGGAGATGAAGAGAAGTTCCATCACATCTTCATGTTAAGGGTTAACAATATATCTCATTTATATTTACACACTTCAGGTGTTGCTGAACAGTCAGAATTGCAAGGTTTTCCTTTTTTTTCTTCATTTTAATTTAAATTGTGAACTATGATTATCTAGTTTCATGTTAATAAGGAGTTTGTTGATTTCCAATCGAGCAAGACACCAACGAGCTCTAGCTCAAGTGCTCAACTAGTACTCTCACTTCTCCTAACAGAGAGGTCGGGTGTTCAAGTCTCACTAGAGACACCTTGGACTTTACAACTCTCAATAGAGAGGTTGGGTATTCAAGCCTTTCAAAGGCACCATTGTTATTTGTTTAGCTTGATATCCATTGTTGGGCCCCTATCTAACAGCTTAAGTTTTTAGATGAGTTGGTTACTTAACATGGTATCAGAGCTTTGGTTTGGCAAGGTCGTGGGTTCGCATCATCCTGCTTGCATTTGTTACCCGAAATACTGTGGGTGCATGTTGTCACTCTGTTTGGTTTGTGATGACTTGGTGAGGCATGTTTGTGTATCTCTCCACGTGTGGACGGGTCACACGTGAGGAAGAGTGTTAAGCTTGATATCCATTGTTGGGCCCCTATCTAACAGCTTAAGCTTTTAGATGAGTTGGTTACTTAACATTATTCAAGCCCTACCCAAAAAGGCCCCATTTAGCTGCTCACTTATCTTAACAGAGAGGTCGAGCATTCAAACCCTACCAGAGGCACCCTGGTACTTCACTACTATCAACCGAGAGGTCGGGTGTTCAAAGCCTCACCAGAGGCACCATTTGTTCTAGGCAAACCAAAGGCATCATCTATCTATAATTGTAGCGTTTCAAGGCATTAAAAATAATAAAAACTAAGGGTTGGGGTAAGGTCTATATCCCCTCCAACCTTTAAAAAAAAATCGAGCAAGACTTTGTTTGATCGAGTTCTCACTATGTAAAGAACTGCCAAAATCTATAGTGAAGCATGTAACATCAGTGTAATTTCATTTGCCTTTTGTTTTGATCATACATATGGTAAGTACATAAATATCTTCAGATATAAAGCAAATTCCTTTTCTTAACACAACCCCCCAAAAGAACAGCTCTCACAAGGATTCATAAGAAGACCTTCACCAACAGACACAGAATCATCAATGCCACCATGACCACAAAATCATTCCAGTAAGATGGTTGACTCTACTCCTTCGTGAACATGAAGAAACATCCACTTTTAACTATTAACAGCCTTGTACATTTCAACCTAGAAACTTTTACAAAACTTGGGAGGAGTTCAAACGCTAACCTAAACTGGAAAATAAGTTTAAAGAAAATAAAAAATACTAAGAAGTAATTTGAATATCACCTCTTCAAGAACTGCTTTAACTTGACGAAGTTTTTCTGCATGCTCAATATCTTCTGCTTCACTGTCACTTTCCCGATCAGGTCTATACAAAGTTAAATTCTTAAATTAGTATTCAAACATAGCCATTTCTTGAAAACAAAGCCATCAATTAGCAGCTGTATAGCATAAAGATGAATCCCAGTATGGCCTCAAATTATTCCAGATTATTATCCTCCTTGCGGTATTCAAGAAATAAACAGCGAGAACAGCCAAGTTAGAAGAATTTTCAAAAAGGAAGCATAAAATAGTTGAGGGACAAGGGTCTAACAGTCTATAACATGCCTCTTTACTAAAAGGAATACCACTTTCAGCATTTGTATGTCTGCGATCATTGAGACTAAACCAAAATAATACCATAACTTCCAACTCAACCCAGCTCAGGCTGTCCCAGTTACCTGGGTTTGGTTAGATGAGTCCTTCTCTGCCTCTCTGTAACAACGAAGTTAATTTTCGTGCTCGAATACAAAATGGAAAGCAAAGATGTCCTAACTCCTAAAAAGTAGACCGCTGCCATTGAACACTCTTAGAGCATAAAATATAAAGCATGATATACATTGTTGGTGCTCTCTCTAACAGCTTAAGCTTTTCGATGAGTTGGTTACTTTACATGGTATCCGAGCTCATGATTTGGTGAGGACAAGGGTTCAAATCATCCCGCTTGCACTTATACTAAGAATATTACAAAGGGTATGTATTGGCCCTATATAAAAGAGCACCTCTCTCCACATATGCACGTGAGGGGGAGTGTTAAAGCATAAAACATAAAGCATGATATACGCTGTTGGTGCTCTCTCTAACACTTAAGCTTTTAGATGAGTTGGTTACGGACAAACACAGATGCTTAATTCCTTAAATGGAAAAGAATTCCACCATTTCCAATACAAAGACAATTGTTTAGCCAAGCAAAAGCACATCCAAAATTGTAGTAGCTACAAATACAAAATTTCATAATCAAACGTGAATTGATAACCAAATTTTCACGTACTACTAGATATCCAGTAGATTCGCTTCATCCATGCTTCATACTGAATCAACAGAAACCTGATAAGTCCTCTGTTACGTAATAGAGTAGAGAAAAGAATGCAATATATTGAGAAGCCGCAACCTAGAATCCAGTAAGGCCAAAATATTTTTACTCCAACGAACAAATAGATAAATACAATTTCAACCCCTACACTATTTACATTATACATATAACTTGCAACATCATCTATCAATCCGAACTCTATTGTGAGTAAATTTTGTGGCTATGAGATCAAGCAAGAGGAAAAAAATAAAGCAGAAAAAGAAAAGGAGGAAAAGATAAAAAATAAAAGAGCAAAAATATATAATTAAAATATCTGTGTGGGATAATACCTAGACCGGGGTACTAGTATCCGTGTGGCATCTAACAAATCCTGTAACTGGACTGCACTTTTAAGTTTTGTCTGCCAGTAAAAAGATATAGATCACAAATAAGGTGAGTAGTACTCAGGAAGAAGTTGGAATATAGTAACTAAAAAATAAGATGAGGGTGAAAGAAGAATCACCTCGGCTCTAGGCCTCCCACCATTATATTTCAGCATCAAATTCAGCAACTTTTCCTCAGTGACCTTCAGTTTCACTTTCTGCTTTGGAGTTCTATCACCACTGCCCAAAATAGAAATAACTTGCATATGGAGAAAAAAATAAGCCCAACTAAAACTGAGCAAAATAAATAATGTATATCTTACTGACGAATAATCGCAATTACACAACGTAGCTCCTCGGCCTGTCCAAATGAACCAATGATCCCACTTCCCTGACGAGTTAGTCCTTCAGAAGGCGGGACTGGTTCGTTGACCTTCCACGGTAAAGTTGGTGGAACAGTTGTTGAGAGATGGGGGGCTTTAGCATCTAAAAACATCTTCCTCAATACACAGGCAGCATCATCATAATACCTGTTATTTGCAACTGGTACAATCAGTACATCTCAACACAACAAGAAGGTAAAACAATTTTTTAAAAATAAAATAATTAAAATTAAAATCATCTAGACCCTACGAGAGCAGTATTAGCCACAAGCATAGAATCTACCACATTTTCCATGCTCAGAAGCTACTGCACACATGAAAAGTAGATGCTGTTTTACCACATCCCATGTTTGTGTGTGTGTATTCAGTATAGTGGTACTGTTATTCCATTTCCTACTTGCATCCATTTGATCAAAGATTAAGTACAGTGCAAAATAGATCCACATAAACATGGGTTAAAGCCTTTTGGGCAATGAGGTGAACCTATTCAAATTTCTGGGGCCAATGGATGCTTGTTGAGCTTAGACATTACAACTAACCCATCAACAATATTTACAGGACTGAAAATATTTTCAGCAGTCCAAATACATCAATATTTCAGGAAATGAAAGTACACTTTTATCTTAGTCCAAATATAGATATTAATAGGCACACACAACTTCAGTTTGTGCAAATACACCAGTCAATTTGTAATTTCAACTACAAATATTTTTCAAGCAACAAACTCTGAACTATAACTAATTAGTTGTAAAACGCTTCTATTGTGATGAGTTATCATGTCATGCCCAAATTGAAGGGAATAATAGAAGTGTACTACATAACCATGAAAAACTATACTGCTACACTAACAAGAGTATCAAAGCGAAGCTTTTAAAAGAAATGTTATCATAATTGACCAGCTATGCATGGGCATCCACATACTCAATTAACTTGAAAGCAGAACTCTTCCAAAAGAGGAAAAAGAGATTGTTATAAAGAAAAAATCATCGAAAATTACTTATAGGAGTTCTTCACAAAACTCCAACCATTCACATCACAGACATATGAGCGCCCCTCACAACGCAAGAGATCAAACCCGCAAACCTACAAGTAACATGATAGAAACAGATTACTAAAACTAAGTCTTGAATCTTGAGTCTCGTTGCAAAACTATACTCTTCA
Source organism: Codonopsis lanceolata (assembly GCA_013146195.2). Taxonomy (NCBI): domain Eukaryota; kingdom Viridiplantae; phylum Streptophyta; class Magnoliopsida; order Asterales; family Campanulaceae; genus Codonopsis; species Codonopsis lanceolata. The sequence goes on from JABEVN020000069.1 coordinate 52,543, forward strand.
ACAGATCAAATGACCTACCCCTTGCCTGAACGCAATGCAAACCTCTCTAGCCATTTGCTTCTCTGTAGGAGTAAGAAGCACAGGATACCTGACCTGAAAAGTAACAAGTTTTGACAGATGTCACATTCAATGTTCAAACCAACTAGCATAACTTCTTCTTAAGTATTATAGTTGCTACTTCATTCTGAATACTCTAATCAAATGCAACTGGTTTGACAAAGTGACAATTACCCAAGGGTAAATGAGAAAGCACACTACATGGGGCCACAGGTTACTACATGATATAAACATGAACAATTCTGATACTTAAGAAGGACAAACTTGGAAATGAAGAAATAAAGCATGACTATAGCTTTCAAAGTGATAGTTGAAATAGAAACCAATGATAGTCTCTACAACTAAAAAAGGCAAGTCACAAGGTAAGCGTCACAGCATGAGTCATAACCACTATCTCAAATTAGTGAAGAACTTAACCAACAGATTGGAGTTAGAAACCCGAACTTTGATGAACTAACCAATGCCAAGCAATGAGCAAAAATAAAATGGACTTTAAGTAGCTCGTAGTCACATACACATGCATAGAGAAGGAGCAAACAAGCAACTTATCATAAGATTGCATCTATTCTAGAGATCTCTTACTTCTTTGCCATCAGGGTTTCTCATGACAACGCCATCAACAACGGGAGACTTTCTTGCCTCCGCATGTGCATATTCAGGGCCCACCGTATACACCTAATATATGATACAAGAGATATTTTAAACACAATTTGTGGAAATATGGTCATGAAAAATTTTAGCCTCTACATACTAAAGATATCATTTCACATCATCCTTAAACAAAAAGATAGGAGGAACAAAAATAGCAAACGCAGCAGCAGCATTAACAAGTTTGTTGCCATCTAAGACCCTTGGGTGGGAGAGAGACAGAGAGTATTATTTGGCTTAACACAGACCAGATCTATAGTGCCAATATATATTACAAGATCATAAACATCTGAAAGTACAAGTAAATTAGAGGCCAAATAATAAATGTCAATGACTTAAGTCACTAGCCAAAAACACATTTACTTGCACTGAGAAAAATCTGAAAACAAATATGTTACATTATTATGCTTCAAACCATCCTAGAACAGCTCACAAGGATAGAAATTTCTAAAGAGGTATCATGACAATATCAGAAACAGCAATCCAGGGACAATGGTCTAAACATTCAGAAGCTGGATAGTTAATTTTGTGTGTAATGAATTCTGATAGTTCGAAGAAACCAAGAAAAAGCTACATTAACAAAAGTAAGCCTTGAGACAACTTTACTACATAGAGTTAAGATAATATGATCTTGGCAAGTTTAAAAGGGTTTCCAAGAAGTTTAAGGGGTCTACCTGTCAAGATAAAAGGATTGGGAGGGGTTTTGAAGACTTCAGGGGGTCAAAGTGGCATTTCATCAAAGTTGACCACAATTATGTGCGTAAAACGGTAGCATGGAAAAATAGACGCACACGCCGTCATCACTTCAACATGCGCGCGTCCGGGCTGTGAAGCAATGTGCCGTATTTTATTGTTTTATTTTGGGTTTTAACTATTTTACTGTTTGGGAATTTTTAGGGTTTTTGTTTCCTTTCAATTAGGATTCTTTTCCTACAAGTTTTAGGATTTATTTTTCAGTACTCTTTTAGGATTTGTAATCCTATATAAAGACCTTTAAACATTGTTTTTTTAGAGAGAGTTGATTACTTAAATCGTGATTTCTGGATAGAAATTGTGTGTTCTTTATTGAGTGAACTGGACTAGAAGCTCCCGATTCAAATAACGTGGATTCGTTATTTGCATCTGAAATTTGACTTATTCAATGGAGAGTCGACCAAACTGTGGTGTCATTCACTAAACCAAGGTTTGCGTCATCTCGAGGGCGTTGGATTGCAGTGTCATTCATCGTCAAACTTATCTAGGAAGATATTGGGGTGCAAGTATTCGCATCATAAGAGAGGGAGAGGGAAACCATCATGATTACGTGTATGTGATAAGCATTAGTCCTCAGTCACACACACACACACAAAAAAAGAATAAAAGGCATTCCAGTTTGAATAAGGAAACTTCTTACATCCACATTACCCTTTAATTTGCGTTGAATTTTCAAACTAATACCAGTATCAAATCCATAGAAAAAATTTCAAAAGATATTGCATCTTCAGAGTCAGCAGCATCATCTCTACATCCAACTAATAGAACCTTCACATTGATCACTACCATTTGCAAATAGTTAGGGTCATCAAATTAGAGAAAGCAACCATAAATACCAAGATAAGAAGTTAGTTCATGATCCCCCTTTCATTCATTGATGCTAACTCCAAAGGCTCTGTTTCGTCTTAACCCCAATTACATTGTATATCCAAACTGATTTTATCGCACTTATTCTTCTTGGGTCTTTCAAAGTGCATATGGGTTGTTCATTGTGACGGTGAATCAGATCTCCATCTATTCGATTGGGCAAATCTAGCTTTAATCCAAGGAGATACTGGTTAAAGGAATGATTTATGTAAGCAGATAGAGAAAGAGAGAGAGAGAGCTGGAGAATGGCCTTTTTGGGAGGCTAATACATAAGAAATATAAAGTCGGCAAAGGAAGCTGTAGAGGTGGAAGGAAGTCTTTTGTGTATACAACTTCGCGGAAGGGCATTCTTGAATATCATGGAATCTTTTACCTTAATTTTGAAAATGAGACAGAGGGACAAATTAAAATGGGTAACTCATTTTTGGGACGGAATACTACATAATCATGTATCATCGTGCACATGCATACATATAATTTTGTTTCATATTGTATCCATGTCCCAGAGGCCAGATGTGCCAATGCCTCAACAAATAAAAAAATATCCTCTTTATATAAAATCAGTTTATATAACCTTACATATTCCTACACTAACTACAGGATAGACTCATAAAAAGGAGTGATATAGCCAGTCCAAGTAACTGGGGCAAAGGGTGATTACTGTTGAGTTGAGTAAATTCCTACACGGACTGAAGAGCATTATCCATACTACTCATAAATCTGGAGGAAAACCAGTGACATTCAGCTCTTTGCCAAATAAGAGGAGCGATACTAATCTATAATAATTTGATCCTTCAAACTAAATATCATAATCACAACAGATTAGTCAGTATCTGGTACGCAAAAACTTTACAAATGAACAAGACAGTGACATTAATGCCAAAGTTTCTAACTAACTTTTTGTTACAAAGACCTCCATATGAATCACCATAGTACCCTCACATTGGAATTTCACCTTCTGCCTACAAGCTACGACTCATTGTCCTTGAATCGCTCCTTGCTTGGGACCACCCTTAAGTCTACATCATGAAAGACTTCTATATTGACCACTTAACAGAGGCATCTATATGAATTAGGATCACAGGATGCCCTTTCCACACAAACCAGAATGGAAATACGTCACAGCAGAAACACTCGAGAGCACCATTAGAAGACAACACATAGGGATGAAAAATGAGTTTTTGTAGTTGACAACAGGTATAAAGAGGATGTGATAATGCTAAATCTCGTAGGAAAACCTGGGGGATTCTCAAAATAGCAGTATAATTAAGTTTGTTATTTCTTATGAGTATAACCAGTCACCTTACTTATCAAAAAAAAAAAAAAGAGTATAACCAGTCACCTCAAAATTCATAAATTCCTATCTTTATTGTCTTCCTTCATTCCTCAACTCGGCATAATATATCTTTATGATCTTCTCAGTATGGCTGAAGGTAGAATAGCCTTGTTGAGTTCCATATTCACAAGTCGCGACTCAATCCACATCATGACACTTTGGCATACCTAATGACATACCTAATTATTCCTAAACAACCTGAGGCAAAAACATACTCTAAAGAAACTGATACCACATGAAAGCCCCAAGAATAGGAAAAGGCAATAACTTACTGTTTTTACTTTTTCATTCATTCGTGTGTGTCTGTTGGGTTTTGGTGGTGTTGCCGTGTTGGTTGATTTAGGGGGCGGAGGGAGGGGGAGTAAGAGGATATATAAAAGGAGTAGGACAGTTTAGACAACCTTGACATCAGTTCCTCCAGTTGGCATGAATTCTTCATATATATAAGAGCCTTCACGTCTCACTCTTTTTTCATCTGGGTGAAACTCACTTGATCTGTTTCCAACCTGAAAGCAAAAAAGGCATAAGTGTGTGGATCTGCAATTCATGATTATGATATGCATGAATAATAAAGTACCAAATATACAAAAAATATTTGAAGGTATAGCTCCAGGGGAGAAAGTGAGGGTGTGTGTGTGCACGCAAGTAGAAAGATACTTTTCTAGATCATTTTCAGGGTCTCAATAAAATGACATGTAAAGCGAGATTTCGGTCTCCAAAGACTAACATTGTTTGGACAGGTGTAACGAGGAAGAATAAGGAGTTCCTCGTAGGGTGTGACTGAGCTTAGATGGGTGCATTTGGTTTCCTTTTTATTTTCTCTGGTACAATGGAAGAAAAAACAGAAAACTAAACTATAATCTAAAGCAAGCAGGTCTTCACCAGAAGAGGTGATCTTAGGATGCTCCAACTTCCTGAGCACATCAGCATCGTGATTCTTTCCTCTCCTGATGTGGTACACCTGATGAGGTACAGGCTAGAGTTCATGTCTTTAACTATCCTTCTGGGTGCATTTGTTTTTGTAAACAGACACCGCCTTACAAAATTGGTAAATGCAGGGAATATGAGATGATTGATCCAATTCCTATTTTGCTTCTCCCTTGCCCAAAGGAGATTATATAATTTATTTTGTACATATGATCATTAACAAAGTTACTTCCCCCCCCCCCAAAAGAAAATAAAACATGTACACTTAAATTTTCCCACTCAAATAAGTCAGGCATGCTGATTCTGCTACATAACACGAGGAAGGGAAATGAGAAGCTATATAGAAACAACTTAAGTTTGGATACACAATAAAAAGAAAGGTTAACGTTCTCACCTTCCGAAACAGTTCTTTCATGCCTCCACCTGCTGAACTGGGGTAATATATCATTATACTGTGATCGTCACCTTGGGAAAAAAAAAAAACAAAGCTTAATCTAGTTATGCACATTTTAGAAGTAAACTTTGCACATCATAGGTTCCTGAGTGCAGTTAAAGTAATAACTCATAGTTTGGCGAAAATGCATAAGTGAAGTATTTCCAGTTTCTAAGGTATCAGTCAACTTTTCATATATTGTTCCCAAACAGGCCCACAAAAGGGGGAATGCACCACACGTCCACATTGTGTAGACATTACGCTAGCATGTATATTCCAAATGTATGAACACCTAGGCTCAAAAAAAGATATAAACAAGAGTAACAAAATGCAAATTCCATAGAACACCATTTAAAGATAGAAAAGATATACATCAAATTATATGGAACAAAGGAAAAGAGTTGAACAATATAACAGTTTAAGTAATATTAAATTATTAATGAATTAGCTTACCATGAACAGGCTTCTCCACAAAAGGCTTCCAAAAACGTTGCCCATGAACTTCAACAAAATCTTCTTCCTCGACAAAGTAATCCAGCTCTTCGTATGGTACTTTCCTATTGACAAGTGCATATCTTGGAACAGGAATGCCATACATTTCAAGACACTTGAATTTCCACCCAAAAAGAAAAAAGAAGAAAAAATAAAAAAAGATCCATCTTCAGTAAAGTGGGCGAAGAAGAATGTGACAATAACGAAAACATTCTAATAAAAACATTAATTGTTTCCTTCAGAACCCACCCACCACCTCAGTAGACCAAAAGAACAACTTTCAATGGAGATAGATGTTAAAAGGATAACTATGTCTGTAAGACTTGTTTGCTTTCCAAAGATTCAACACTTGTAACTGACGAAATTTTAATAGCCATACCTCATATACTTTCCTTCGGTCGTGAAGCAGGTGTTGAGGTTCCAGTTCATTTACGAGGAAAGGCCTGAAAACAGAGAAAATTCAGAATACAAAAATGAGTGGTTATTTTGCTAAAATATAAACCGCCATCCAAGATGCATGTTCACCATGTACATCAAGCATATACAACTGATTCAAATTATCACAACAGAGGATCTTTTCCCTTTGGGTGGGGTGGAGGGGCGGCATTAATGACAAAAAAACAAATAAGAGACAAGTGCCTTCCTGTAGGATTCAAAAGTGTCATTCATATACAGCAGTAACAGTGAAGGGATATATATACATGTGTGTGTGTACATATATAGTATATACAGGCACACACACACTAAAGAGCTTGAGATGTAAGAAGTTTGTAATATACTACTTATTGCCCCATTCTTCATGCGCATACATGTGAGAATGCATGTCTTTGTTCTAAAGCCAAACACTTAATAGAAATAGGTTTCTAGAGTTAATTGTGATTTTTATTTTTTTGATAAAATGTGGCCCTTTGTTGGTATGGGGATTGGAACCAAGGACCTCAACATCTTTGCCTGAGTGCCCTTGCCATCTCCCCCCCCCCTGTTCAAAAAACCCCAAGATCATTCACTGTTCAGATAAAGTTAAGAGATAATGGAACTTGTAGGCTTCAGCTTCAAATAGGCACTCCTTATTGGAGGGAATAACTAGCAGGATGGTAACGTACTAATGTCTATTTTACAAATTGACAAGCGAGCTTTGTTTTTGACAAATAAGGTCTCATGAGTCCAAAACCAAATTCCTATCCCGCCAGTGGCGAATTTGGGTTGTTGAATTCCCACTTTAAACTTAGCGTCCTTGCTAAGGTCCAGCCATTGTTTAGGTAGTCACAGATACGCCAGAAACTTCATGTCTAGCCCATCTGAGATAAACATGACTTTCCCTATGCTTTCAACAACAATCACCTTTGAAAATGGATATATCTGGGTAAATACCAGAAACCCTACTCAGTGCTGAGGTACTGAGGGAATTGCCTCACTCAAAAAGGCTGGCCAAGTTAAGGTGCTGGTGAGCAATTGTACTACCAAAACCAAACTCTTATCACTACCTTGGGGTGCTCACATTTAGTCCTCACCTACTTGGATCTAATATAAAAAGACTTGGGACCATAGAGATCAAAGAACTGAGTAACAATATAAATCAGCAATCTTGATCATCCTTGGATGGCTGGATCAACAACAAATAAAATACTCCCTTAGTTTTCAAATTATTGTCCTCTTTGACCCGGCACACCGTTTAAGAAAAAGTAATTGACAGTATTATTAATATTGGTGAAATGTGTGGTTTCCTTTAATGCCCTTAAGCATGTGGCCATAATTAAAAAAGGTAAGAGTAAAGTGGTAAAAGTGTTTTCTTAAAAGGGAAAGTTTTGAAAGAGGACAATTATTTTAGAACGGACGAAAAAAGATGAGCAAAGACCTTGAGGTCCTTGGTTCCAATCCCCACTTACCTATCAAAAAAAAAATTTGAAAACGGAGGGAGTAAGACTTAAAAAAATATCATCAAGCACAAGAAATCATGAAATATGGGCAGATGGGGGTTGAGTTCCTAATATATTGGGAAATGTAACCCCTTTCCGTGTGTTTTTTCTTCTTCTCCACTATTGGCTATGTTGTGTTCCTAATATTTTCAGTTAGCATTCCCCTTTCTTGAATCACTCCCCTCCATGAGGAGACGCAAACTCAAGATACAGCTGGCAGTGAAGTCTTAACAGTGTATACAGTCAAAGAAACTGGCGAACAACTGAGGGGCTAATGACAAAAGGCAGAAAGTAACTACAGTAATCATAAGACGAAAATTATCCTTAAGCCATGTAAAAATCATGTAATAGTTGCTAAGAAGAACAGCCTTGTTGTGGCCCTCTGAAATCCAATTGAATTTAGAGCGCCTCGAATAGGATAGGACAATTTGTTACTACATAAGTTATACTCCCCATTTGCTATAACACTCATTATAAGTAGATGCTGTCACAACCCAACCTCTCACGGTTCCAACTTGTACCTAGTTGACTGGAAGGGTAATGCGTTTTCTTCAGCTTTTACTCATTTTTTTTCTTCTTTTTTTCCTCCTTGTTTCACAAATCTCCTCTCTACACAACCATAATATCCAGCAAGCATACAAAGTATGACTTAACTATTTGCCGGTTATATATCCAGCTGTATGTTGTAGCTTCAGCTTTCAGTTCTCTGCCAATGCTAGGCACAATAAAATACGTATCACGAATAAAACTGCACAGCTGGAATCTGCTGCTGATTACTCGTTAGAGAATATTTCAACCCAGCAGAGTGCTTTCGCCATGGGTGTTCTTTCCAATCTCAACGCATTTGATCACTCCCACAAAAGGTACTCTCTCCGAAAAAGTAGCATCCTATCAAGAGTCCTCTTGAAAGTGATAGATGCCTTCAGGAACGCGGACATAGGTGGTGCATGGCTGTCCTCAGCTCCTGCTGTGAAGTATTAGGTTAAATCCCGCAACGTTACTCCAGACGAAGAAAGTTTTAGTCCAGGAAAAGATATAGGAATGAAATAAGGAATTCTCTCGAAGAATTTGACTAGGTTAAAGCCATTTCTCCAAGCTTGTTGGAATGGGCATCCTTCTCTGCTTCAAGACGAAGAAGCACACAGGCAAGCCTGATACCAAGCAAGAATAAGAATAGCAACTTATCGGACAGGAAAGCCTCAGAAGACAGACAAGGACTAAGCCTACCTAGGACAGCGGGGTCAGATAGCCTTTGCCCAACCCTGTATGGGTTATAGCCGAAGACTTAGAAAGAGATACTTTTATGTCACCAACAGAAGCTGGAGAGACCTCCTTTTTCAAAGCCTTTGTATTAAGAATATGGCTTTGTTTGGGAAGGTGAAGAGGATGAAGTTAAGAAAGATGATAGAGGAAAAAATATTTCTCAATCTTTAATGTACCAAGAGGTGAAGACGGAAGATCAGGTTTGTGACAATTTTGAAATATATGCCTCTGACTGGGAAGATAAATCTGGCAATGCCACTGGGACCAAGACAGAACTTTTACTTGTTGAAATAACAATTCAGGTGAAGCAGAACAATGAATCAATTTACGATAAACAGATCCATTTGCAAGTTTGTTATTACGGGTAGTTCTTACACACAGTACTGAGCATGGCGTATTTATAATTGAAGGAATCTGCAGTCCCCTACTGTAAGTCATAATACCATACAGCTGCCTCCTACACTGCTGGAGATTTTTTATTTTATTTTTCATATAGAACTTCTGTTAATGCACTGTCAACGAGAAATACTTGCCTCCGTAATGCAGCATAAGCTTCAGCTTTCTCAAGCGGATAACCAGAGGAATAGAAGGCAATCAAACAATCACACAATGGCCACCTGAAATAATGAGGTCAACAGAAAAATTAGGCAATGAGAGTCTATACCGCATTGTATAATGTACTTCAAAAGGTAACACTCGCAACATGGATGTCAAGTCAGAGACTGAATACGTTATTGTGTAAACTGCTGATGAGTACAGCCTTTGGAGGGAAGGGGAACTTGTCGTTTTCAACAGTGGCGGACGCAGAGAATTTTCCAACCGGGTGCACAAATTCAATTTTCAGACAATGTCAATAATAAGTAAAAAAAAAACTTTTATAGGTAAGGGTAAATTGTATAAATTTTATCCAGGTGGGGGCAAATTGTATAAATTTTATCTAGGTGGGGGCAAATTGTATAATATTACAAATTATTTTATTTTTTTTTAAGAATCCTTTGACAAAATTACCCCCAAGTGGGGGCAACTGCCCCCAGACCATAAGGCATGTGTCCGCCACTGGTTTTCAACAGGACTCATCCTTGTTATCATAATAAATACTTCAAATCAGAAACAAAACAATTTCATAAAGAAATTAATTACGGAAAACTAGAACATATACTCCCTCTGTTCCGGGCAAAGAGACCCCGTTTGAAAGTCAACTTTTTAAGAAAATGACACTTTTAGTAGCTTATAAGTAATAAAATGTCACTTTTATGCCTTAATTTTTAAAAGTGGACTCCTTAAGTGAAACATTCTAAAATGGAATAGTAGACTCTTTGCCCGGAACGGAGGGAGTACAATATTAGTATTTTTTGATAGGTAAGTGTGACCCCTTATTGGTATGGGGATTGGAACCAAGGACCTCAAGGTCTTTGACCAAGTGCCCTTGCCATCACTCCCACCCTTACAATATAGTATTTACGTACAACTTTCACAGGAAAAATGAAAACTCCTCATTATGTTGCCTCTTTAAACAGAGTATCATGAATCATCTTGTAAATTTATAATCTTACCGGAAAACTAGGACATATACAAATATAGTATTAACGTACAGCTTTCACCAGAAAAAATGAAAATTACTCATTATGTTGCCTCTTTAAACAGAGTATCATGAATAATCTTGTAAATTTATTTATTTTTTTATAGGTGACCCCTTATTGGTAAGGGGATTGAAGCACTTTGCTTGAGTGCCCTAGTAAATTTATAATCTGATCTACAGCATAATTGCAAGATTTCTAACATAGCTTTCCATTACCAATCCTCAACCCAATCCCAGCCATTCTCAATTCACATTGATGAAAGGAAACAAAAGGTACAAGAAGTTTTGTAAACAGTAGACTTAGGTGCATAAGATTTCTAGTCTGGAGGTGATGACTTGTGAGGAACTAACGTAATATTATGTGGCAACAGAAGGACTACCAGAATCATTTCATTTAAAAGTATTATCTAAATGAGTAACATTTCAGTAAATAAGAGTCCATTAGGTGCTTAAAATATTTCAGTAAGGTCACATAGTTGAAGATTTCGCACCTCAAACTGGAACATAAATTAAGATTAATGAAAGTTTTCCTTGGTTGAGTATGGACTTGTCCTTCTATTCCAAAAAATAAAAATAAAAAATAAGTATATATATATATAGAGAGAGAGAGAGAGAAAGAGAGAGAGAGATTAAAAGAAGATGATATCAATTTGCGAAGACTCGAAAAATCCTAGAAGTAGTCTAGAATGCACACACACACACCTCGTACGAAAAAATGATCCTGCTTCTCCCGGCCCCCCAAACTACCCCACGACACATAAATAAAGGCTGTTACCTGAGGGCTAAGAAACATCAACAAAACTCAATAAGAGATTTCAAATTTATCAAAGAAGATGACTGTAAAATTTAAACCTTCAATGGTGCATTACAAAGTTATTATTTTTATAACACCAGGAATTTCGACAAGAGTAGTGATAGGGATCCAAATTTCTCATCCTAATCAATGTGGCAAGCATGTCATTGGTTAGATATCAAATCACTTCATGATTTGCCTTGCATGTGAGGTGTTTTCTTTCATAGCCATTGTTTATATAGCTCCTATCCTTTGTTCTGAACTATTGGTTTTTATTCTCGCCAATGGATTTATCAAGATCAGTTCTGCATTTTTCCTCAGTTCTAGTAAAATGTCACCAACAGAATCAGGATAAGTCGGTAAGTCGATCCAAATTTCAAGTAGACAAAAAAACAAATCTCTTGTCGCTACTGCTATAATATTACTCATAACAGTAATATGAGAAATAGATACCTAAAGTATACTATATAACTCAACCATTGTCATATGGGAAAATAAATAAAGTAACATTACTAACAACTAAATTCAGACATAATACACTGCAGATGGCATTAATATAAATAAATGTACCTCTCTATTGGTTCCTCGAGTATAACTTTGTCACCAAAATGTTTAATCTACAAGAGAAGAACCACAAGCATATCTCAAGAGAATTTTTCAAGCAAGAACACGGATGTGATATAAAATTCAGCCACAGAAACTCAGTAATAGTCAAGGAACTACTTTGCATGATAATCAAATAAACAATAGTATTATATGTCGCACCCACATATACTTCAAATAGAGCAACTTGTCTTGTAGAATATTCTCAACCTTCAAAATCTCTCGATGATACCACTTAATAGCATGAAAGAACTACAATTCTTCAAATAGAATACTGTGAACAGAATGAATACCTCAAATTAACCAAATGATAACTTGAGAATCACATTTAATCATGACAACCAAGTATATTACGACTTACATGATAATCAAATAAAAAATAACACTCATATTAAAACACATTCACTTCATATTAAAACACTAATTGAATCTCTCAAGTATTTCACTGATTCACGTTACAGGAGTACAATTCGGTGAGTAGAAAGCTGTAAACAGATGTGAATATACCTCAAATTCACCAAATGATTGAAGCCTCTCCAAAATTTGCCCCATTGGCGCCGAGAAAACCTAATGCCGTCGCCGGAAAAACAAAAGAAATCAAAAATCAAGTGATAAAGCATCAAAATCTATTCGGTTGATAGAAGCGGTGTTAGAACAATGTATATATATATATATATATATATATATATATATATATATATATATATATATATATATATATATCATCTATATATACGTAATTCAAGCAACAAGAACAGAACCTCGGGGCCGCATTTCACCTTCTTTTCCATGACGCATACACCAATCGTTATCTTCTTCCCAACTTTCCATTTCTCCGGCATCTCTCTCTCTCTCTACAAACGACTTTCTCTCTCTCTATCTATCTATCGACCAGTGCGCTTTTCAATCGCCACTTTACAACTGTACCAGAATAAAAAATACACACGAGCTATACAGATATGTTAAGTCTTTTAATGCAGAAAATAACGAAGAAAGTGGTGTGAAAAATGTGTAGAAAAAGATCGCCAAGAAGGGAAGGGGTTACCAGAAATGCAAGAATCGCGGGAATGAAGGGAAAACGCGTTAGAACGTCGACGTTTTCAGATACTCAACTTGTGTTGGAGATGAGACGGGGTTCTCCTTCTGTAGTGAGAGTCGTTATGGTTTTTAGAAAGCGGAGGCACGAGATAGAGATAGAGGTGATACCAGCAACAACACGAAGAAATTTATTTATTTATTTATGTGTGTTGAAGATAAGATGGGTGGGATTCTGGAATATACAATACATAATATTCATTGGGGGGATGGAGGTACGTCGAAAAGTTTAATGGAATCTACCTACTTTGGCCTTTAGTAGTAAAGCTTCTTCCTAGTTCATGTTGATTGTCCCTGTTACTTTCCATGACATGACACGAGTTACTGTTCTAATTAATCTCGTGTATGGATTAAAAACTAATAATTGATTTAATTATTTATATTAGTTTAATATGTAGTTTTTTTTAAGTATATATATATATATTTTATAATTAAAATAAAGTGAAAAAGTAAGGATAAAGTGGTAAAATTGATATTCTAAAAAAATAAATTTGAAACTAAATAATTATTTTAGGTCTAACAAAAAAAGAAAATTTAAAAACGAAAGGAAGTATCTCCCATATGGTGTGCCTGCCATGTGTCACCTCACCAGGCAGACGAGTGATATGTTATGTTAAAAAGAAATTAAATTAAAAATTATTAAATTCCTTATTTTTTGAAAAAATATAACGGGAATAGTAAATTGGAGTAGCAGTACTGCAGTGGTAACTTTTAAACATGTGTGTGATCTATTTGCGTTGGTGGTTTCAAATTGAGTAAGAGAACCAAGGGTACCAAGCTTGACCGTAGAAATTTCAGTTGCAGCCTTGGATTGCATATCTAATCCCATCGGATACTATCATTAGTAAAAATAAAATAAAATAAAGATTCATTCCATCCAATGATGGTGTTAACTATAAAGAAAGCCGCCTTTTTGGGCATGTTGGATTGTTGGGTACTTTTTGAGTGGGCGTAACTTTACGAAGATTCAAAAAGATGGTCGAATCAGATTTGTATCAAATTAGTATCCCAATTAATTTGGGTGTGTTTGGACCACTTCTGTACTTTATGTTCTTCTTTGATAAAATTCAATATTCTTTCTTTGGTTAGTTAAAATTAGTTTTCAAAACTATCTCTTTGTTAGTTTTTCGTTGCAAATAAAGAATTTATTATTTTATTTTAACATGTTTCTTAAAATCTTAAACTTTATTTATTACATGTGGCATAATCGTATTGATTATATTTAAATATTTTTGTAATTTTTATTATGATTAATATATATTTTGGTTCCTGAACTTCATATTTCTTTCTATAAAGGTGATAGATGTTTTATCATTTTATATATTGGTCTGTAGACTTTATTTTAACTTACATATTAGTCCCTCAAACCGTTATCTCAAACAAAATCGTTTAAAAATTATCTAAAATTACTAAATTATCCTCGGTTGAAGCTGAGTGAGATGACTATCCTAGGTGGAATAAATTTTATGGAAAAGATAATAATTTTCCCTCCCCTAGTATATACTCCATTATTTATCTACCTCTCTTTCTCCACTCCATTATATATATATATATTTTGTAATAATAATATAACTTTTAGACATTATAATTAGATTGTTAATCTCTTCTATTGTTATAATTTTTTTTTATTGTTACTAATATTAAACGATTTTTTTACCTAAATACTTTTAAATTAATATAAGTTTCTAGCTAACGTGAGATACATATTTTGTATTAATAATAATAGTAATTTTTTTATCTAAAGACTTTTAAAATTAACATTTAACTTGATAATAATATTAGAAGTCATTTTGTTAAAAACTTTTAAAATCATAATTCATTTTTAAACAATGTGAGATACATATTTTATATTTTTATTGGTAATGAAAGTTTAAGTCTTTTATCTAAAGACTTCCTCCGTAAAAAACACCACATTCTAACCATGTGGTATACATCCACCATTTTCTATTAGTAATAATAGTCTGTGAAAAAGACTTTTAAACAATATTCATTTCTAAACAATGTGGATACATGCATTTTCTATTGGTAATAACAAAAAATGTCTTTATCTAATGACTTTTATAACCAATACTCATTTCTAAATAATATGAGATACATTTCTTTGTAACCAATGTGAGATACATCATCTATAAACTTTTTAAACCAATATCACTTTATAACCAATATGAAATATTTCTCTTCTATTACTAATAATTGTAGACTTCTAAAATCAACATCACTCTCTAACCAATGTGTAATACATATCCTCATTTGGTAATAATAGAAGAAGTCTTTTATTTTAAAAAATTTATAACCAACATCTCTTCCTAAATAATGGGGATACATCTCTTCTATTACATTGACGATAAAAGTAAAAGTCTTTTATCTAAAGACTTTTAAAACTAACATCATTTTTAGCAAATGTAAGATATCTCTTCTATTAGTAATAATAGTAAAAGTTTTTTATCTAAAATTAAAATCAACATCACTTTCTAACCAATGTGAGATATACATATTCTATTGATAATAATGGTAGAAGTCTTCTATTTAAAGACTTTAAAACAAACATTACCCACCAAATGTATGATACATCTATTCTATTGGTAATAATAGTATTTTTAAAACCAACATTAATTTATAGCCAATGTGTGATACATCTTTTCTATTGATAATAATAGTATACTTTGTAACCAATGAAATACTTTCCATGTGGAAGCTTTAAAACTTTTGGTTTTCAAGTGACTTTGAAAATCAACATCACTTTCCAACCAATGTATGATGCATTTCTTCTATTGATACTTAATAATAGAATTTTTAAAACCAACATCAATTTCTAACCAATGTGGGATACATCGCTTCTATTGTTGAAAAAATAGTGTTTTTAGTGAAAGAAATTGTGCAACTTGAGGCACGAAATTCTTTACGTGTCATTTGTTTGTTGAAGGTAATTGCGCAAATTTGTTCTACTCGGTGAGAGCATCAAAATGATATATTTATTTGTCCAAATCGAGTTTTGGGTAATAAGATATCAAGACTTAAAGTATAATACTTGTAAAAATAATTAGTGTTTTTAGTGAAAGAAATTATGCAACTTGAGGCACGAATTTCTTTACGTGTTATTTGTTTGTTGGCGAATGTAATTGCGCAAATGTATTCTACTCGGTGAGAGCATCGAAATCATATATTTATTTGTCCAAATCGAGTTTTGGATGAATAAGATATCAAGTTAAAGTATAATACTTATTAAAAATTAGTGTTTTTAGTGAAAGAAATTATGCAACTTGAGGCACAAATTTCTTTACGTGTCATTTGTTTGTTGACAAAAGTAATTGTGCAAATGTGTTCTACTCGTCAAGAACATCAAAATGATATATTTATTTGTCCAAATCAAGTTTTGGATGAATAAAATATCAAAGCTTAAAGTATGATGTTAAAAGTGAGTCATTAGAGGAATATCTAACCTTGAAGAGTTTTATCCCACATTGGTTAGAAGTAATGTTAGTTGTAATTTTTTTTAAATATAAGTCTTCTACTATTGACAATAGAAGAAGTTATATATACTAATACTAATAACATTATCATTATGATTATTATTATGTATTATTATTAGTTAATGGTTAGAAAACCAAAAGTATATATATATATATATATATATATATATATATATATATATATATATATATATATATATATCTTATATTGCTAATAATAGTAAGTCTTTTAAATAATCTAAAATAATTAAAAATCAACATCATTTTTTAACCAATGTGAGATATACATTTTCTATTGGTAATAATGGTAGAAGTTTTTAACAAAAACTTTAAAAATCAACATCACTTTATAACAAATGTATGATACATCTTTTCAATTAGTAATTAATAATAATATTTTTAATACAAACATCAATTTCTAACCAATGTGTGATACATCTCTTCTATTGGTAATAATAGTAAATATTTTGTAACCATGTGAGATACATCTCTTGTAAAGTGAAAGTCTTTAGTCTTTTAAAGACTTTAAAATCTAACATTTTCTTTTTAAACAATGTATTATAATATAAAATAATTTAAACTCAACATCATTTTCTAGCCAATGTGAGATATACATCTTCTATTGGTAATAATTGTAAAATATTATCATATATATAATTGGTAATATGGTTGTGCCACCACCTTTGGATAAATCTTCATTCTAAAGCATCCATGTGGAAGCTTTAAAAACTTTGGTTTTCTAGTGACTTTGAAAATCAACATCACTTTCAACCAATGTATGATGCATGATGCATTTCTTCTATTGGTACTTAATAATAGAATTTTTAAAACCAACATCAATTTCTAACTAATGTGGGATACATCTCTTCTATTGTTGAAAAATTAGTGTTTTTTGTGAAAGAAATTGTGTAACTTGAGGCACGAATTTCTTTACGTATCGTTTGTTTGTTAAGGGTAATTGCGCAAATGTATTCTACTCGGTGAGAGCATCAAAATGATATATTTATTTGTCCAAATTGAGTTTTTGATAATAAGATATCAAGACTTAAAGTATAATACTTGTTAAAAAATTAGTGTTTTAGTGAGAGAAATTGTGCAACTTGGGGCACGAATTTCTTTACGTGTCATTTGTTTGTTGGTAAATGTAATTGTGCAAATGTGTTCTACTTGGTGAGAGCATCGAAATGATATATTTATTTGTCCAAATTGAGTTTTGGATGAATAAGATATCAAGAGTTAAAGTATAATACTTATTAAAAAATTAGTGTTTTTAGTAAAAGAATTGTGCAACTTGAGGCACAAATTTCTTTATGTGTCATTTGTTTGTTGACAAAAGTAATTGTGTAAATGTGTTCTACTCGACAAGAACATCGAAATGATATATTTATTTGTCTAAATCAAGTTTTGGATGAATAAGATATCAAAGCTTAAAGTATGATGTTAAAAGTGAGTCATTAGAACTCTAATATCTAACCTTGAAGAGTTTTATCTCCATTGGTTAGAAGCCCACGTAATGTTAGTTGTAAAAGTTTTTAAATATAAGTCTTCTACTATTGACAATAGAAGAAGTTATATATACTAATACTAATACCCCTTATCATATTGATTGTTATTAGGTATTATTATTAGCTAATGGTTAAAAAAGTTTTACATGGATGATTTAGAATGAAGATTTATCTAAAGGTCTTTCTCCACCAACTTTAAATAAATATATATATATATATATATATATATATATATAGATTTCTTTCTCTCTCTCAATCTCCATTATTTATCGATCTCTCTCTTTCTCTTTCTCCACCGATCATTATCTATATCAAATCTCAAAGGGACCAGGAAATCACTCTCCTTCAATCTACACCAAGATAATTTTATTTTCAAAGATTTCTACTCTCTTCTCTTCTCCCCATTATAGTGCCCTGCTTCAAATTCCCTCTATAGCTGCTCTACTTCCCTCCGTATAAAAAACCCGGTATAAATCCACCATTTATGTATAGTCTGTGAAGCGGTACATGCAATTTCTGTGTTTTATTATCCTGAACTTTGGGAGGTCCAATCATAATACAACAGAGAACATGTGAACTTTGAAGATAGATGTATTGGGGAGCAAGAATACTTGAATGATCTGATCATGGGATGCCCACCTTGCAATCAATCTTGATTTTGACTTTTTCGGTCATGGTTTGTCCAGTCCAAGGAGGACCTCTCAAATCAAAAGGACAATGACGTCCTAACTAACTTCATAATGCAAAGAAACTTGAGGGAAATTTTTTGATTTCTATAGGAGGTAGATCCAGAGCATTCTTAGATTTGGACTGGTTATGGTTAACTGAGGTAGCAAATCCTTAAACTAATTTAAGCCGTAGAAGAAGTCAAGTCTTCCCAAGACTCAACAGAGATGGGCAACTTTCGCTTCGTTTTGACTGTCAGGAAATACACAATGTTGTCCTCCTCTACTACCCATCTATTCATGGAATATCAAATGTTATAAAAAAGCTTAAACTTGCTCGAACAAGTGTTGTTGTTTAGGACCCTCATTGAATTTGTTCATATGCCAATTACAAACTATTGGAGATGTTTTGTAATACTTGTTGTTTATCAAATTGGAAGTGTATATGTAGTTGGTAAGGAAGTGATGAAGGAAGATAGAAATTTCAAGTTTTGAAAATTCTAACCCAGGACACAGCCTCTGCCCTCCTCCAAATGGTGTAAAGGTATTGATGTTCACACCCCCCCCTACACTTTTCAGCTGGTCAATTTTTTGTATAATTGTCCACACAAAACTTGCAATATGATAAAGATACGAACTTGATAAAGTTATTTTTGGTTATACAGTTTTAAAACTTGTATAAATATATTAGAGAGGGAAATATTATTATTCTTCCCCATAATTTATTCCACCTAGACATCCCACTCAGCTTTAAGTAAAGGTAATTTAGTCATTTTAATTATTTTTAATCGATTTTGTTTGAGATAACGGTTAAGGGACTAATATGTCAGCTAAAGTGAAGTCCACGGACCAATATAGGAAATAAAAAACATCAATCACCTTTATGGGAAGAAAGGTGAAGTTCAGGGATCAAAATGTATATTAATCCTTATTATTACTCTAATGATACTTACATATATTTAATTAATTTTTTGGTCCCTTAACTTTAAGGAAACCATTTATTTGCTCCTACTGCTAAAAATTTAATTAGTTTGGTTCATAATATTGACTCTTGCTATTAGATTCTCTCCTTATCCCCGTTAATGTTAAACTTGTCGTCTAATTTTTTTGAAATACCTAATGTACCCTTACTAGCGTTGAATGAAATGGCAGAGTCTGAACCCAACAATTTGCTTCTCGAACAAATTTACTCATGTTTATAGGACAATCTAAGAATTGGGTTATCTACATAAACTCCATACGAATCTGGCAACCCGGAAGCCTAACATTGACCAGCTTCTCCACATCGTTTTTGTTCTTAATTGTCACCTCAACCCATCATCCATCGGTGGAGGTCTCACGTTTGTCATTCCACTAGATGACGAGAAGAATGGCGACGTCGGCTACCTCAGATTAAGGGACGTGAAACGTTCACCATACGGCGTCGTGGTGATCGAATTTGATACCCTAATGAACGTGGAGTTCTAAGACATGCATAAACGGGAATCACGTCGGTTTGGATCTGAACTTAACGATCTCAACTAAAATCGTGATTTGTATTATGTCTCCGTTGATCTCAGAAGCGGTGACCTGTCAACTCGTGGGTCAACTACTCCGGGATAACTCAGTTACTCAGCATATGAGTCTCTTACTTAAATATTAAACCCAAAGGACCTTTGTTATAAATTCAAAAGCTAGTTCCTCTTTATCAACACCGCCGCCTCCAACGGCTACCACCACGATATATAGCCCCAATATAGCCCCAACCAAGTCAAACATTTCAATTTCTCATAAAGATGGTAAATGTCAGCCATTTTTGCAAAACAAGGTACATGAGCTGTAGTTGGGATTGTGACTGTCGGTGCCTTTTTTTTTTTAGCATTGTGTGCAATTTCACTGTCATGGGTTTCACTCCAAGAAATTTAAACATCTTCAAAAGACGGAATCTTTTTGTTTCGAATATAATCAAAATGCCCAAGGATTTAGTTACAAATGTGATTGTGTATGCGATTGAGTTGTGGATGATGGAGTCTTTACCCTATATGGATAATTAGTTTAAATCCCTCTGACTTGGTAAAAATGGTGGGGTTTTAGATGAGATTGTGGTTTGAATATGGAAAGGAAAATCCAAGTTTGAGGATAGAAATTTAAGGGGTTGAATGGTACCCATCGAAGAAGACAAAGGTGTCTATAGGGATGACAATTTGAGGCACGACACGAAATCATAGTTTGGGGGTTTATCGGATTATAGGACCAACACGATAATGCACGATAAAAAAGTGAGATGTTATCGGACTGACTTGATAAGAACGGTAAGACACAATAACTAAAATATGTATGTTTTTAAAATATATTTTTAAAAATTTATTAGGGGTTGTTCATTTCTTTCGAACTATTTTCATGATTATTTTATAGTTTTATAATTTGAACATTAATGACTTTTAAACTATTTGACTATTTATATTGATAAAATTTCAAAATATGTATTAAAAATCAAAATTATATATTTTATAATGTTTATTGGGCTTAACGTGCTTAATGGGTCTAAGTAAATAAATCGTATTTTTTTTTTATCATGTCGTACCGTGCGTTTCGTGTTTTTATCGCGTCGTGTTCGGATTTTAATATTAGGCACACGATAAACTTATCGTGTTGTATTCGTGTTCGTGCTTATCGTGTCATACTGTTATCGTGCCAGCCCGATAACGACCGAATATGACCGATTTGCCACCCTTAGGTGTGTGGAGTGTGGACCATTGGTTCAAGTTCGGGGTGTGAATGAAGGGCACATCTCATCATTTCTTTTTAATGTGCAAATGAGGGTATTTTGGACATTTTAAAAAAAAAAATAGACGGCAAGCTTAACGTTAACCGGTTAAGGTGAGAATCTAAGAGCAAAAGTCAACATCAAGACCAAACAAATTAATTTTTGAGTAGTATGACCAAACAAATTGCTTTCTTAAAGACAAATGACCAAAAAAATAATTAAATCTATTTATATATCTCTTGATAATTAAACTTTTCAAATATAAAATATTTGAGTGAATGAAGAGACAACTTTATTTTTGAAAGAGATACTCTTATAATTTTATTTTTTACTCCCCTTGTTACAACCTTATAAGCAAATAGTTTATACTATTTTGAAATATTTCATTTTAAAAGTACTTATTTAAAAATTATGCTTACAATTTTCATAACATTTCATATTCATCATCTACTTGTGTGTAAACACATTGTTTATCAGTCTTATGACTAACTCAAATAACATTAATATATCCCCTTAATAATTAGATTTTGTAAACAGAGACTTTTTTGGTGGAACGACATGAGTAATTCTTTTGAGTTGATAAATGATGGTATCATTGCAAAAAAAAAAAAATAACATTAGAAAGCGTAAAATATACAAATATGTATAATAGAGTTTTAAAAAAATTGCTATTAACTTTGAAGTTTTTAATTGAATAGTACTTTATTATACAGTTATAAAATAACACAATTAAAAAATAAATTACTTATAACAATTCTTTATAATCAGTTCACTTTTCACATTTGTTATCCAAATGATGAAAAGGTAAATGAGATACCTTATATTTCTTCTTCTTTTTCAATAATAAATAAGAGAATCTTTTTATTTATAAAAAGAGTACATTGCATTAAAATTAGAACGCTAGATCCAAACAGGATAAATAGCTAGAAAAGATATAATAAGATATTCTTGGATTCGACATATTTACGTGGTTGACCTTTTAAACCACTCTCACACTTTGGTTTTGAAACTTCTACAATTGGCCGTTGTACCCCACATAAATATATCATATTGTCTAGAGGTAATGTGAAACCCTTGAATATTTTTCTTTTCCAATAAATAAAGACATTATTAATAAGAGGTAATTTTACAAGAGGTAAATCTTGAGAATCCAACTAACCTAACAGTTTTTGGGCGGTTGCTTTCACTACTGTTATTTCATTTGTCTTGATAGAAATCATGGTGGGCGGAGAGTGCGTAGCTAATTTTTTAATTATTTTGTAAATAATGTGTACTTACTTTTGAAAATTCTTTAAAAATACTAGTTTTATACACTTTAATACTAGGACAAAACGCTTCGTTGGTATGCAGTGTCACTTTCATCCATGTGATGTCAGATGCGAATGAGATCCATGGCTCAAGTTGAAATGTACCATTACTATGTGGCATGAGCAAGTGCAACTATAGAAAATAGCATTGCATGATACCAGTGACGTGAACAAAACAAAGGTCTTCTTCTTTTTCTGTTTTTACTTCTTTAGGTAATAAAACTTGCATTTCGTATGGGCGCCTTCTTTGGTGAACAAAGCTGGAGTAGATTGCCATCAAAGAAGAATTGACTTGTGGGAAGCAAGCAAGAATTAATAGGTTGAAAGGACCTGTCCTCCTACCAGTCAATGCATGTCACGCTTACCTTTATTTAGTTATTATAAAGTAGTAGCATGTTACAATCTAATAAATTAATAATGACCTGTTAAACTCATTTGAAGTAAGAAAATAGGATGGACTATTTCTGTTTCAATTGCAGCCTGCCTGCCCTGCAGGCATATGTGAAGCTGGGAGATGTTGAAGGGCTTTAGCGTGTACCTGAGCTGATTTCATGACCTTCATGTATACAACTTCTACCTACGTCCACGTCCAGGTCCAGGTACAGCCTTCACCTGTTAATATGCTGCAGTTTCACTTTTTGAAACTACCAAGTCCTTGTTGATTGCATATATCACTTACAATGCTTCTTCAGAGTTGCACCCACCCCCAAGTTGCCTATACTTGTTCCTGCTATGTATCCACCTGACCAAGCATTCTGCAACACCATACGAATATGAAGCCCCATCTAAGAATTGTGCATTCCTTCTAACAAATTATCTAGGGATTCATGTCATTAATTAAACTTGTCTAATTACAGCAAAAACATAAGAAACACCATCGAACCTGAGACTTTTGTTGTGCAAGAAGGTAAATAATTAGATGAAAATGTTAAACATGAGAGGAGAGTTTTCACTTTTTCAATAAGAATGAATAAAATAATTTGTAAAACTATTTTCACTATTTTTTGACCATTTTCATATAAGGAATTTGATACTGTTGAAGTTAAAATTGTTAATTAATAAAGTAAACTAATCATTGTAATAATTATTGGAGTACCAACTGCAAGAGTTTCAGAAGGCTAAAATAGTGCATTTGGGGTCTATTGGGATTTCATCAAGTGTAAGGGAAAAGAAAATGTTATGTAAATTTACAAATATAATTAAAAGCAAAAATAAATATACAAGATTTAACAAATGGTTCATTACTTTTGATTTTAACATGATAGTGAATATCAAGTTTTAATTGTGTAGAAATAGTTAAATTGTCCTCACGAAAAAGCAGATTATATTCTCGTTTTCCTTCCCCTTCCTTTCCCTGGTGCTTTTTGACATCCAACTATTAAAAGAATATATGAACCGTTCTTCTTACCTGGAAATTGAAACCTCCGGTTATTCCATCAACATTCAGAACCTACGGATGATCAAAACCTTAAGTAACAGGCCCAAAACAATAACATATATACAAGATAATTGAATATTTTAAGTGGTAAATATGGAATCTAGGCTATCTAGCTCTTGTAACTAGAACGAATGAGTAGAGACAAAATGATCCAACAGCCTCTCCAAGTACTACCTCTCCAGCAAAGAACAGACGTGAGTGGATCCTGCTCTCCATAGTTTTCAGCGAGATCTGCATGAAGAAATGATGACAATGGATGAACAAGTCAGTAAACAAACAAGTACATGCAGACATACAGACATTCAGTGAGATTACCTCAGTCAGCGGAACACCTCCAGCAGTGACAAATTCATCCTTAAACTGGCCCTAAATAAATGAAAACACACACTAAAATCCATAAGAAGAAATATATACAATCTAAACATGTGCACGGCGGTGAGGTACCTTTCCTTTCAATCTAAAGAGGCACTGCTTTAACCGAGCCGCAACAGACATTATTGAGCTATTGGAAATGGAAGCCCACAGGATATCTCCATCTATACCCTGCATATGAATAGAAGAAGATTTATAAGAGAAGGAAGTTACATTTGCAGCACCAACATCATTTTTAATCAGACTTTTCATAGAACCTCGTGATCTAGCAAGTATTTCCAAAATCTCTTGACAAGCCCAAGTTCTGAAGGGTATGAATTGACTACTTTACTTTTCTGCAGAGGGCACAAAGACAAAAGGAACAAAATGATTTAGTTGCTCGTAATCCAATTCATGATCTTGCTTCTCCGACTGATAATGATCTTGGCCAGCGAAACAAGGATGAAAACTAGACAATATAAATAATACTTGCGAGATATAGAACTAATGCCCATGAAAAATTGTAAGCTTTTAAAGGGTATACCAAAGAGTTATTCTTGTGTTGAATAAGCAAAGACCTCACATCGTCAATATTAAGATCAGGAGAAAAATCCACCAGAAGTGTTCCTGAATGCATATTTTATCAGTTTGAAGAAAGAAAAAGTCGACCTCTAAAAACCGTTAATTTCATGTCACCTTTATAATCTGAATCAAAGAGATCACGGGCACCCCAAGCAGACAAGCGGAGAATCACTGGTCCACTAAGTCCCCAGTGAGTGACTAACATGGGCCCAACCTGAAAATCAAGGTTAATGTAATATCACCTTGAATAACTTACATTAATGAGAACCCTAAAGGGTGGCCCGGTGGAAAAGTTGGGGCTTCACAGAGTGAGGTCTCAAGTTTTATACCTTCTCATGTCCCCTTAGGGCCAAAAAAATAGAAAAATAACTTATTTTATATTATATATATATATATATATATACACATACACACTAATGAGAAGAGTGCCTGTGCATGCTCTGGTACGTTCTTCTGGACAGTTCCTAACTTCAACCTTGCTTTAACCTTGGGAATGTAATCTGGACAAGATAGAGGAAGGAAAAATCCACCATTTAACAGAAAAATCATACAAATCTATCCTTCCACTTTGAAAGAATCACTATAAGAAGGCATAATCAAATACCTAAGAAAACAAGAATGCCTAAAATTCGAAGATTGACATGTTTAACTAGCATGATTGATGAGCAAGTCTTTCGACCCCTAGGAACAGCTTGCAGTGTAGTTCTATTTTGCTAGGAAAAAGCATTACCCCAGATAACTCTGTCAGCTGCAAATCATCAATCTTGAATGTGAATAAACTTGGTACTGGTTTAACAATAGAATGGCCAAGTTGAGTAGCAAGATTATAACCCTGTAACAATAACAACTTGACATAAAATGAGAAATCCAGTCATCGGATACCATAATAAATGCCAATGCATGTTTAATTATTAATGTCAAAAAGCCTATGACCAACCTGCTGGCTACTCCCAGTAGTGATTAATACATACTCAGCTTCAACAGATTCCACATAATCAATGGTGCGTTTCTCAATCTTGAGTTTAAATTTCCCACTGGCAGTAGTAGATGCAGCTGTAACAACTTTGCCAGTCTGCAATAAAACTGATAAGAAAGATCAAATTTCAGCGAGGAATCTACTAGCAAATACTCCATCCGTTCCGGGCAAAGAGCCCCTGTTTGAAAAAACTTTTTAAGAAATTAACATTTTTAGTAGCCCATTAGTAATAAAATGACATTTTAATGCCTTAATTTTTGAAAGTGAACTCTTTAAGTGAAACATCCCAAAATGGAATAGTGGACTCTTTGCCCGGAACGGAGGGAGTACATCATAAAAACATTCGTTAAGGTACTAATCATATGCAGAACAGATAAGGTAAAGGTTTATTATGTTCTGTAGTAGTCAAGAACCTCTTTCAAAAAATCCAGACCGTCTCATTTTTACATTTTACATTTTCCTGTTCCTATTTAAACAGCAAGCTATAGATGAGTATGATACTATGACATAGTAGTCAATCCACAAATTACCTTTTAAATTTTTTGCCATATGGTGCTACTAAATCAAAGATGGCAATAGTCAAACCTAATAAATTCAATTCAAGTTTTATGAGCAATTTGACACAGATTGCAACAACCAAGTATGAAATGTAACAAGAGAGAGATCAACTAGATGTCATTAGAAAATAAACTCCAGAAGACAGTAGATGGAAGCCTCTACTTCAGCTATTACTGGTAGAGAAATGTATTCTCTCATAGGCTTGTCGGATTTCAAGAATTCAAGCCATCAGTCCTCAAGAAATACTCAACCTTGCTTCAGAGCAAAAGATCTGAGTGGGATTGGCATGGTTAAGGAGAATGCAGATACTCCCCTCCCACTCCCCTTTCTTTAAAGAAATGAATTCATGTAGATGAATAAGTTTAAAATGAATTTTAGTCAAATTATACAGAAGGTTAGAGTATAAAATTATACCTCCTCTCCGCGATGCTTCGAGCATAAGGGCATCAATTACCGAAGATGAACAATTACTGACAGGAAATACCCTTCCATCATCTTCAATCTGATTCAGTATGGCGAGACAATTGTAATCATAAACCAAATTACGCTATGACAAAGAAACAAATAAAAAGAGAATGTTTATATCAAAAATTCAGAATAGACCGAAACAACTAACATCCAAACCTACCTTCAGTTCCACCCCATGATCTGTGAACCAGGACATGGTATCCAAGGGGCCATGCATTCTGAAGAATGAGCCTCTCAATTCCTTACTACCCCTTGGGTAATGATCTGCCAAAATCTATAAACAATGTAAGCATTAACACCGACAAAGTAGGTTATTTATTTTATTACACAAGCATATAAAATGTGTCAAAATCAATGCTCAAAGTTAATTGCTATCACGACGCAAGTTTTGCAATTATATGATAGGGTAAACAAATAAATTCATTCCCATGAGCACCAAAAATAAGTTATCATTCTTAGTTACATGATTATACTGATGAAGATCAACATTTAAGTAGTGAATCAATGTGCTATCTTAACGAGGTTTTCATAGAATTAAAAGGAGAGTAACTAACATCAGCAATGCTGCTGATATGCATGCAAGCATAAGGGACCCAGATAAAGGAATGGTATCTTAGTCCAAGTTGCTAAGAGACTTGTTTGTGTCCCTCTTTTCTTGCAATCAAACCTAATGGACATTTCCACCGGAGCATAGTCCTAACTGGTTTATATCTTCCTTGTTACCTAACAATAATCAACTATAAGATTAACCAGGTCAAAGGAAGAAAACCAATTAAACCATATGAAGTCAAAATTTGCAGCTCTTCACAAACCTAATGAAGACAAGCGAAGCAATTTTTCGTGCTTGAAAACTACTACAAGGACTGGTAACACAACAAATTAGCCCAATCTCAAACATTTAAGAATGTGGCAGGAACTGTGTAATCACATCCTCATACTCAAAAACTATGTTAACTCATATGCATGAGGCATTCGCGTAAACCCTAAGCCATTTCCACGTGTACAACAGACTCTCAAATATCAGTCTACAACACTACAAAGATACATCAAACATATCTGATTCTTACCACATTATCACGACAATGCCCGTTTGTCACATTGCATCGGCCACCTCCAGAAATTTTAACCTGCCAAAATCAAATCCTTCTCCAATAATAAGTACCTGCAAACTTACCAAATCATACTCCTTTTATTCCATGCAAAGAGACCACTATTTTATTTTGATATGTTTCACATAAAAAGTCTATTTTCAAAAATTATGGCTACAATCTCCATAACATTGAATTTTAACCTCCACATATGCTACAAACATCTTGACTATGCTTAACTATTTCTGTAAATATGACCGACTCCAATACTACTTATAGATGTCACACTTTTAAAACGTGGACTCTTTGTTGGAACAGAGTATTATTTGTTCAAGAGACAAAATGACCATAAATTAACCATATAGAACCACCTTCCCCCCACGAACCAACCTCAATTTACAAACCTTGGAAAGAGGCTTCCCTTTTTCAATAACCACCACATTAAGGTTAGGTGCCAAAGTTTTAGCCCTAATTGCTCCATAAACGCCAGCTGCTCCTCCACCAATCACCACCAGTTTCTCTTCACTTACCTATTTTAACAAATAAAACACAGCCATAACAAAGAATAAATTAAAATCATATCAATACTTTTCCAGAGAGTACGCAACTGGGTAGAACGCAAGCGCATACTAACCCAATCGAACCTAATCAAAAATAGAGATTAAAGTTACCTCTGGAGAAGAGGAGAATGCAACTGCGCAAAATCTTCTGTGTTTGGTTAGTGAAACAAAGTAGGCATTGTTTCCGGAAATGCTCGGGGCAACCCGAAAGTGATGGATACACCGGGAGACAGTCGAGTTCATGGTGTAATTTACCAGTTCATTGCGCAACCAGATAAAGCCGAAGCTTGCTTTCGAGTAATAATAAGGTGCTTCTCGGGACGGCATTACATGCTGATAACGTGGCGGCATTTCAATTCGTGCAAATTTGTTGGATGGGCCCAACTAGGATTGGGCATTTGGCAGGAGGATGAAAAAGCATAAGAGCTTCACAATAGGAGCTTTTATCAACCTTTTAAAGCTACTTTAAAGCTTTTTATTGACACTAGATGCCACAGTGAATCTTTTTAAACCCACTCTATCCCTAAATTTTGCTAAGGCTCACTTAGGAAATATTGAGGAGGCTTAGCAGAATAATTACTCAAATTATGTGAAAAATATGAATAAAAAAGTTGGAAAATATTGTGATAGTTAGGTTTGTTAGTTGAGATGAAAGAGGTTTGAATTTTTTAGAAGATTGTATAAAATGTGATTATTAGAGTGAATTATTTTTTAGAGTGTTGAAAAAAATATAAAAGAAATAAAACGAGGTGGGTGGAATGTGGTATTGGTGTTATTATTGTGGTTGCTCTAAGCAGTTGACCATCTCCAAGAATGCTTTAAAACTTTAAATTTGATGGATTTTTCCACTATTACAAGCTCAAGCAGCCACTTCAATTCTTTTTCAAATTTGAAGTTTGTGATTTTGCACTTCAAATCCAGTGCACAATGTTGATACTTCATCTTCCCTCTTTCTTTCTTTTTTTTTTTGTTTAAGTAATTATTTTATGTTTTATGTTTTCATTATTATTGTTTGTTTAGTTGTTTAGTTTAAATACCACTTTGAAATGTTTTGGTTTAAATAATACAAAAAATTAATTCAATTATTTTTATTTTTATTGTTAGTTATTAGTTATATATAATATTAAAATTATTTATGATAAAGTTTATAAATATTAGACATTAATAAAAAAAATGAAAATTACATTACATTAAATTAAATCACACAACATACATATTAATAATATTAATACTAATACAAATTATGCAATAACTAAAATCATATAGAAAAGACGTAGAACGTGCATTTGGAGCTCTACAGTCACAATTTGCAATTGTGGCTGCATCGGCTCGCTTTTGGAATAAAAGTGACTTACATGATATAATGCCTGCATGTATAATAATGCACAACATGAGAGTTGAAGACGAACGTGATTTGAATGCCCCAATTCAAGATGCAATGGAAGCGCCTGCCCCGGATGTAGAAATGGTGGATGAAACAACTCGATTTACCCGATTTCTCGAGCGGCATAAAAAAATAAAGGATAAAGTTGCACATATTGCACTTCGGGATGCGTTAATCGATCATTTTTGGGATGAATTTACGAATTTAGAAGATTAAATGTTTGATCTTAGTTGCATTTTCATATGTCTATTTATGTTTGATTTTAATGTTTGTATTTTAGTCTTTATTAATGTCTTGCATTTAATTATTAATTTTAATATGTTTGTATTTTAGTCTCAATTAAATTCACGCATTTAATTATTATTTTTAATGCATAATATTTAATTTTATTTAATATTAAATCAATAATATATTTGTTTTGCTAAAATACATTAATGCAAATTAAATAAAATAAAACATATACTTGGAATACAAATTAAATGAAATAATGAAGAATATACTTGGAATATTCCTTTTAGAGTAAACTTTGAAGTAGAACCGTTGGAGATAGTGTAAGAAATTTGGTGTAGAAATTACACTAGTTTAAAGATTTGATGCAGTCTTAACTTCAAACTGTTGGAGATGGTATAACGCTCTATCTCCTAGTTAACTTGTTTTTTATGTTCTTTTTACCCCTTTAAAAAAAACTCTAAAAAAGTTTTCACTCCAATAATCACTTTTTATACAATTTTTAAAAACCTTAAATCTCTTTCATCACAACTAACAAATCTAATTACCAACATATTTTTCATTTTTTTATTTCTATTTTTCTAGTATCATTGGAATGAAATATTTATATTTTATATTATATATTCTACGAAAAAAATTATATATTTTAATTATTTCAATTACTTTCATCTTAAACTATACGTCATTTTAAGGGTCAGATTATGTTTATAATACATTATTATTATTATTCTATCCTCTCATATATTACGAATACAAAACAAATGATTTCTTTTGGTTGAAAAGAATTTGCAATTAATACACAAATTTCATATTAAAAAATAGGCATCTTTCAATTTGGTCAATAGATCAAGTTTAGATAATAATATTGTAAGATAATAATGTAAAAAATATATATGTATATCAGTAGCTTGTAATGGTAAAAAAAATTAAGAAGACCAAGATAGTTATAATTAAAATAAACCACATAATACATCAATATGTATAATAAAGTCAATTATTTTTTCTTAAATAATGTATCGTGTTAAAAAGGAATATTATTTGAAAACGGAGGGAATATATGTTATAATAATTTTTAAAATTACTTTTATCTAAAGTGGAAGTGGTAGGGAGAGAGAAGAAAGGGGAGAGAATCCTTTTGGGGGTGGTTCACTATTCAAATAAACTTAGAGGAAGGTTAAGTGATTTTTAAGTATAGAGGATTGGAAAGGGTGCCTATTGTGGAATCAAAAGTGGATAAGAAACTCTAAAATCAATTTTAGAGGGTATTTAAAAGCATCAATTGTGGATGTTCTAATGCCCGTATGCCACGAGGCTTCCTAATTATATCCACAAAACAACGTGCTATCTTTAGATTACTTGATTGTTTAAAATTATAAAATATTATGGTAAATAAAATGATTTCATAATCTATTACCACGTACAAAATTACATATTCCCTCCGTCTCTAAATTATTGTTATTTTGTCACCCTACTTTAATTATGAATCACATACACGTAAAGTTTAAAGAAAACTATACATTAAACCAATATAAATAATCAATTCAATTGTTTTTTCTTAATCCATACACCGAGTCAACTAGGACGATAATTTAGGGACGGATGGATTACTTATTAAGGACATGTTTGGTACAGCGTTATGAAAACGTAGCGTTTTAAAAACGCAGTGGTTTGAAAATATAGCGTTTTGAAAACGCATGGTTTTTCTTACAAATGCGTTTTGATACATTTTCAAAACGCTATTTTTATAAATCTGAGTATTTGTCAAAATGATGGTTTTACCATTTCTTAAACAATGTCTTTTTTTCTAATTTTATAGATATACCTTCAAATATATATATATATATATATATATATATATATATATATATATATATATATATATATATGTGTGTGTGTGTGTGTGTGTGTATAAATATAATAAGAATAAGGAAGAAAATAAATAAAAGACAAACCTAGGGTGATAATATGAAAATAATGATCAAATAAAGATGTTTCTATGTTTATTGATACTAGAAGCCACTGAAAGTTTGTAAAAAAAAAACTCCTTCAGCCTCCATCGTCCTTCCTTCAGCCTCCATTGACATCGTCCTTCAGCGCAGTCCATCATCTTTGCAGAATTTGGGGGTAATGGCAGACACCATTTCTCTTGCTCTCTCTCTCTCTCTCTCTATCTATCTCTTTCTATCTTTCTCTCTCTCTCTCTCTCTCTCTCGCTCTTGTGTTAGATCTCACGTTGTCGCCATCGCCATCGTAAATCTTCCTTCACCCTCCCTCCTTCTCTCGGCCCACTTTTTTCTCTCTTTCTAGGACACAATCAAAAGCTTGTATAATGTCGAAAGGAAGGAGACAATGTTGTAAATTCATTTGTCACAGCAGCGTTTTGTAACTGCGATTTATTTTCGGCACTCAATTTCAGCGTTTAGAAACGCCCACTGTTTCTAAAACGCTCTGTTTTTAAATAAGGCATTGAAACAACATTTGAAGAAAAAAAACGCTCTATTATTTGGTAGCGTTTTTGGTAAAAACGCGGTACCACACACGCCCTAAATGACTCTAGTACTCTTGAAAAACTAATCAGGAAGAAGAATAGAAATTTCATAATCACTTTCTTCTATTGTCACGTCAAAAAGTTAAAAAAATCATTTACAAAACATGAACAGGGCAATTAACCGGGCAATCTCTCTCTCTCTCTCTACATATATATATATATATATATATATATATATATATATATATATATATATATATAATGACAAATATAGATTTCTCTCTCCAAAATCTCACTTTTAAATTATTGACTTTGGAGTTACCATTTCATTTTTTCTCTCTCCTATCTTCTCTGGTTGTATTTTTCTTTTTCTCTCCCGTCTCCTCTCTATTTTCTCTCTCATCACCACCATCTCCTCTCTTTTAATTATGTTTAAACATTTTTCTCTGTTTAAACATAAAAAAATTAATTAAAACAAAAACAATAGTTATGAAGTCAAGAAAACAAAAATATAAGAGGTTAGTAAAATAAAAATAATTTATGGAACAAACCACTATAAAAATAAAAGTTACAGAATCAACAAAACAAAAATAATTTAATGCGGAGGTTAGTAAAATAAAATAATTTACGGAAAAAAAAGTTTAAAACAAATTATTAAAAATATATATGTAAAAAAAAATATGTTAGTAAAATAAAAATATTTGATGGAACAAAAATAATAGTTACAAAGTCAATAAAAACAAAAACAATTTAAACTGGGTTACTAAAATAATAAAAATAATTTATGGAACAAAATTTTAAAACAAATTCTTAAAAAAATAGTCATGTAAAACAAAAATACATTAGTTAAATAAAAATATTTGATGGAACAAAAATAATAGTTACGGAGTCAATAAAACAAAAATAATTTAAATTGAGGTTAGTAAAATTATAAAAATAATTTACGGAACAAAAGTTTAAAACAAATTCTTAAAAATAGTTATGTAAAACAAAAATACGTTAGTAAAAATATTTGATGGAACAAAAATAATAGTTATAAACTCAATAAAACAAAATAATTTAAATTGAGGTTAGTAAAATAATAATAAAAAACTACGGAAGAAATTTTTCCGTAAAACTAATTCTTAAAAATAAAACAAAAATAATAGTTACGAAGTCAATAAAACAAAAAAATATAATGAAAGTTATTAAAATCAAAATAATTTGCAAAACAAAAATAATAGTTAACGGTAAAAATAATTTTGTTATTTTGATTTTAGCTTATTTTCTTCTCAGAAATTTTTTCTTCTCAGAAATTTCTTTATTTATAAAATACAAATATAATTTAATAAAAGTAATCATTCAAAAGGAAGAACTTATTTGAGTTCAGATTCTATTTGCATGGCGAAAAAATTCAAATTTGTTCGAAGACATTCATAATACAACGTTTTTGAATAGTATAAAGTGTTCAGGGTTGTCATACCATGAATTGACACTTAAAATTAGCGATCCAGTAATATTATTGAGAAACATTGACCATGTTGCATGGTTATGCATGGAAACAAGACTAATCATCATAAATCTTGGGATTATATTGTTGAAACAAAATTTTGAACTGAAGCAATGTTGGAAAAAATGTTTTCATCCCAAGATTGTCATTAACTCTATCTGATGTAAGACTGTCTTTCAAGTTTCAGATAAAACAATTTATAATGCTGATATCATATGCAATAACAATTAACAAGTGTCAAAATCAATAATTGCACGTATGTCTCTTTTTGAAAAAACTAGTATTTAGCCATGAACAGTTATATGTCGTAGTTTCTAAAGTAACAAATTATTTTGATTTGAAGATATTGATATGTAATGAAGAATGAAAAATCAACTAATAAAATAACAAATGCTGTATATAAGGAAATTTTTCAATCTATAATGATTATTGATATACTTATGTGTAATTGTTAATAAACTGATCCTCCTTATTTTGTTTATGTACGATTTAATTGACGTGCGTTTAACAAACGGGTAAAAAAACTAGTTAAATGTAAGCTGCTTGGAAAAATTGCATCAATGAATGGATGAAGTGGGTTTCTCCCAAAATCAGTTTTGCTGTATCCTTGAAGTTATTATTTTATGAAATTATAGTTTGTGAGATTGAGAAAGTGATAGGTAAATCTCAAACTTAAAAAACTACTTTCTACATATGAAGCAAAGAATGAATGGTGTTTTCGACCAGGTTATATATATTGTCAATAGCCCTTCTTCAATAGCACTCCATGTATTTGATTAAATAGGAATTGACGGAAGAACATTAATCCTATTCTTCAATACCCACCATCTATTCTTCAGCTCTATTCACAGCTAATCCAATCCTCAAAGGAAAATATTAAGTTTACCACCAGAATTACCACTATGGTGACAACTTTGCCTTGAAGGCAAAGTGCATGTGAAGTGCATGTGTATCTTCAAGACATAGTTATCACCATAGTGGTAATCCTGATGGTAAACCTAGTAAAGTTGATCCTCAAATCAATAAAGCCTCCAGAAACATCATAATTGATGATTTATGTTTTAGGCTATCATTTATCGGTTATCAGTTATCACCATAATGAGATAGGACTTCTTTTTTTGGCGGTTGTATTCTCCTTGGCCTTGGGTAGCTAGGAACTCGGAACCATGATGTACACAAAAAAGGTCTTCGTGACTGAACTGAAGTAGTGCTGGTATTTAGAACTTAGATGTCCCCCGAAATTTACAATACTCTCAAGTGAAAGATTACATCCAAGAACAAAGATTTTAACAAAGTACAACAGTTTTGCTGAACATCACAACATAACAGACAACACTCCAAACGCTAACAGCTAACACCTGCTTAGTGATTAGTTCTTGCAGTTTGTGGTGAAGCAGAGTCCTTCAGCTATGCATACATTTTCGCAATGGCAAAGTACGAGCAGGCCTGACACTGAAATGTAATATGCAGCCATGCAGGTTGTGTGTTGTGTATCCCCATATCAGGTTGAAGGAGGAAGAAAATCTCTCGCCACTGATGACATACAGATAAAAATTGCATCTTAGGACAACTAAAGATGAAGCTGAAGGAACGCGAGTCAACTTTAGAAAGCAACTGACAAACAAAAATGTTAACTGAACCATGAAGACATGTACATATGTGACCCAGTTTCTAACTCATGCTCCCACCTTGAATGCAGCAAATAAAGATTCATGCCTTCGATCCCAAAATATAAGCCCCTTCATACTTCCAGTTACTAACACGTTTTACAAGCATATCCCCTAGAATTTCATTATGTACATGCATTAAATCACAATTACCCCATGGATGCATATGCTCTTAATCATATCATCCCTTTTTGATATTTTATTTTAAAACAGAGAAGCAAATTTATCCACCATTGATTGAAACAAGATATTCTTTGCATTGTTCAAGATATGGGCAAACAACTGATGCTGAATGATTCATACCTAATATAACCATAATTTCTGGATGGTCAGTTCTTTTTCGTAAATGAATCAAAGGCAAAAGAATGGATGCAACACAAGCAATATCTATGGACCAAGTCATAAAGGGACATCAATGTAGTAATCAACTAGAAATGCAAGAACTGAGAGCTCTTTCTACAACTGGTTGCAACATAAAAAATGCAGTAATTGGTAACACGGAAATAGAACATCAAGGTTCTGGTTGGTTCAAGAGAAAAAGGATGTAAAAGCGAAAGTGAAAAAGAACAAATAAATTGAATTTGTCATTATGCATGACAAATATATCAATTCATATTTCTTGAAAACTCGTTATGAAGCAAAGTGATGTTATCAATTGAAAGCTGTATCAACTCATTCTTCCACAAAACTCATTATTCAGTACAATGATCAAAACAATAGTGGTAGACAATTGCACAAAAGTGTGTATTTTCCTAATAATTTTTCACAAGCATCACTTCTCATTTTCTTTAACTTAATACTTTTCCAAGAACCATACCAAGCCTTAGAATGATTGAATGCAGTGTATGATAAACATATCATTCTCAAAGGCTATAACCCAATGAGGCATTTGTTTCAAGTTGAGGCAAGATGAATGCTATAATATCCATTCACGCTAAAGCAAAGGATCAAGAAACGGTTAACTAATACTAACCTTTTGATGTTGAAGGAACTAGAACAATATGCATAGGCGCATTGTTGGGTGGTAAAGATAACCGAAGTGGATAAAGCTTTTTATTCAACGGATTCCTTGAGCAAACAATTACATTCTCCTGCCCCGTTTCTTCCTCCAGCTTTTCAGTCAGTTCCTCCAACCCATGCCCACTGAAGTGGAAAGAATTTCCTTCAATCCCATCATCAGCATTTCCATTATCATCCACCACACTATAATAAATAATCCGGCCTTCAGACGTTGCCGGTGAACCACGGTTGAAATGATCCAGCTACAATGACAAACGAAATACCCACTCAATATTTCCACATCAAAACAAAAAAGGGAAATTCTGCATATACAGAAAACATCAAAACTCAAAAGGTTGTGCGTTACAACACCAGTTTCAACCGTAAAGGATCTTTTGTTTTCATTAGTATCCTCAAAACAATTTTTTCATCCATTTTTTAAGTTTCACTTTCGAAGTCATGATTTTTTTTCATTACTTTAGGACATTGTATGTTAAACTATCAAAATCACCGATAA
Source organism: Codonopsis lanceolata (assembly GCA_013146195.2). Classification (NCBI taxonomy): domain Eukaryota; kingdom Viridiplantae; phylum Streptophyta; class Magnoliopsida; order Asterales; family Campanulaceae; genus Codonopsis; species Codonopsis lanceolata. Next base: position 89,791 of record JABEVN020000069.1, read on the forward strand.
AAGATTACTTTCTGCATAGTAAAACAGTGCTGAAAACGACGATCATACCCTAAACGCCTCTGTTTTCCTATTTCTCTGTAAGCATACGTAGCATTGTTCGAACACAAATCATCAAAGATTTTATAAAAGAAGGTAATGGTAAACAAACCTTGGGTTGGGATGATGTTGGAGATCTAAGATGGAAAGAAGAAGAGCTCAAATCTTCATCGACAGAATCCGATCTAATAACTTTTTGGGGGGAATCAGGCTTAATTTCAACAACATCAACCTCCCATAAAATCCAATCTTTGTGCCTATGAGGTATATCATGCGTAATTGAATTTCTCCAAGGGGGTAACCCTCCATTCGCCCTTAGATAATTCCCGTACCGGCTTTTCAGCCTCACTTGAACACCGTCCCGAACCGGTTCCCATTCAATCGAAGAATCTAATCTCTTGGGCGTAGTTTGAAGGACTCTCCGGCCGGTTACGCCGAGCAGATGCTGCTCCTCCATGGCGGTAAGGTATTTACCGTAACAGCTTTTCAAGCGTACGACATTGTCGTAATCTGGTACGAATTCCACCGTCCACTTGGCGTTTTTGACAGTTCCGTGACGATCCTGGACGACGGTTTCGCCGTCGTCTTCGGCTAATAGGTACTTGTCGTGGTGGCTTTTGAGCCGAACGGATTTCGCCTTACGGAAGAACTCCATTCCACTGTTCTGTATCAATCAATAGAACCAAAAGATTATCTATTGTTTTTTTCTCCAATTAGTTGCTTTGACCTGATTTTGCTTAGTTCGATAAACCAGATCAAAGCGGATTTCGAAAGGGGAGATATCGAAGAGAGATCTGCATACAGAGAGGATGGAAGAAGTGATCAGCTATCAGGACGGTGGGTGTGAAATTGTTAATCAACGGCTACCAAAGTTAAGGCAAGTGGCGGTTTTTTTGGTGCGGTCTGTGGTTGGTTTTTTGGTTTTGTAATTAATGCGGGAGAGATTGAGAAATTAGAATTAAGAAATATAACCTAACATAACCTAAAGAACCGTTGAAAGATGAACGCTACACGTGCAATTCGGACCCACTTGAGCATGGGATGTGAGACCTGGGCCACCTGGCAATGTAGTCTCAAATTTGGGTAAGAAGTAAAAACTTGAGCAAGATCGTTCTTGCAAATATTGTTTGTCAAATGCATATTTTTAATTTGATTCATCGTGTTTGTAGGTTAAGTTATGAAAAAGTATGACTTCGTTTTACGAATTAAGATAAAATAATTGTGACTGATCCTTTTTCATAAAATATTAACCGCTAAAACACTTGAATTTTTTAAAACCGCAAAAATATTTTTTTTTTCTTAAATGCACATCGTTCTCACTGAAGCAATATTTTTTAAAAACCAAAACATTACTTTTGGAAGAAAAGTCGATTTGGGAAAGAAGAAAAGTTACATCAACTTTCAATTGACCATTAATTGTTCCATCCACCAATTCAGTCATCTTCTCTTGGAAGAAGAGTCGGTCGATTTGGGAATAAAGAAAAGTTACATCAACTTTCAATTGACCATTAATTGTTCCACCCACCAATTCAGTCATCTTCTCTTGGAAGAAGAGTCGGTCGATTTGGGAAAGAAGAAAAGTTACATCAACTTTCAATTGACCATTAATTGTTCCACCCACCAATTCAGTCATTTTCTCTGCTAACTAGTGTTCTCGTCAAGACTTTCCAAAACCATGTTTACATGCCTTAGATCAACATATAAACTATCCTTCCTCCACCCTTCGCTCTCGTCCCTTGTTCCATCATCTTCCTAGGTGGTATCTGCGATCTTAGAAAAATAGGTTTGTAATTGCTAGTAAATGTTTGTGGCCAATGAGATTATTAAAAACAAGTGGTCTGGTGAAGCCAAAACAAGAAAGGTAAGGTAGTGTGTAGAATATGGGAACAACACATGGACACCTAGAAAACTAAAATACAAAAAGTTTTTCACTTGTTATTTGAAACAAGTTGCCACTCTCATTCTTTATTGATTTGAATTTGAGTTAAAACCTTATGGGCATTGTTGACTCCGATGTCGGCGTCGTTGTCTCTACCCAAATTTGGGCATTGACCAATGTTTTTGCCTAAATTTTCGAGCGATGCCCAATGTTTTTCCTTGCGATGCCTAAATTTGGCCAATGAATTTTACATTGCAATGTCCAAATTTTTAAGCGATGCCAAATATTTTTCCTTGCGATGCCCAAATTTGAGCAGTAGTTTTTGCATTGTGATGCCCAATGTTTTGAGCGATGCCCAATTTTTTCATTGCAATGCCTAGATTTGGGCAGTCGTTTTGTGTGCGTGTCTTTTATTCATTAAATGTATTTTTGACATTTTACCCCCAAAAGTGTATTTTAGCGGTTGAATAAAAAGAAAGTGGATTGGAAAAGTTATAATATCATCCAATGGGACCGACCCAATTATCACCTAGATCCGTAAAACCGTCTCATAGGAGATCTACTCAAAAAATTATTTATAGTTTGTTTGAAGTTCAAACCAATTTAACTAGTCGGGCACCCCAATTTAAAAACCTTATTTATTTAATGTTTTACGTTACTCCTTTGTGAGATGAATGTTCATATTTTTTTATTTTGAGATATTTTAACTGATGTTCTTAAAGATTTTTAGCGTATAATTTTTCTATCATTCTTCCTGATATATCTCTTTATTTAATACTATTATTATTGCACAATTTATAAATAGAGTGAGTGTAATTAGTACATAATTAATGAGGGAGAAATGAAAGTGTGTAACGGGTATTATCATCACAACATATTTTACAACGTATCATTAATTATATTTCTTAATACTTATGTTTTGTCAACTAAGAACATTTATTCGGGACGGATGAAGTAAAATTTACAATTACATACCCCCACCGTTCCGGAAAAAAACATACTAGAAAATCATAAGATATTCAAGAAAGTTAGTACTCTCATCAACAATGTATTGATTTTTGAACTAACCAACTTCTGTTTAATTTCCTACACTATATTACAAAATAATTAGCTATAAATTCTCTCAATCCTATATAAAAAGTCTCACTTTAATAAATATTTTTGTGAATTTGATTAAATTATTACCAAAAAATTATAAGATTTATTTATTTTTACAATATCCAAGAAATTGCTATTAGTAATACTCTTAGGGCTTGTTTGACATTCGGTTAGGGATAAAAAAAATACTATTATTAAGTATTAACACCACGCTATAAATCTCGATACTATATATCGGGGTTAGTTTTGGAATTTAAAATGTTAGTCACATGTTTTTTTTTGGCAAGGACACTAATGATACCACTTTTTCCTTTGGTATAATTAGCGAGGGGATAAAAACATATCTAGATAACACGAGCTATTATTCTAAACGACCCATTGGGTTCTAGACATCCAAAAATTTGACCTATTAATCATATCCGACATTAATCCTGATTACGAAACGACTTCTTAATAATGTGTCAATCCTTGAAATTTACCACCTAAGACATACTCCCTATGTTCCGGACATAGTCTATTAGGATGTTTCACTTATAAAATCAACTTTCTTAAATTATGTCAACAATATTTATAATATTTCAACTTTACCCTCTACAGTTGATATTAATACATTGATTATATTAAATTATTATTGTAATTATTATTAACTCTAATGCTAGTTATATGTCTTTTAATTATTAGATTTTTGAGACATGTATATACTTACAATACAAGTGGATGGTAAAGATAAAATGTTATAGAAATTGTAAATATAGTTTTTGAAAGTGCGTTCTTAAAGTGAAACATCCAAAAATAATATAATGGACTATTTGACTGGAGCGGAAGAAAAATTAAATAGAGATTTGATATTTTGTTAAATGACTTCCCAATAAGAAAATGAAACCACTCTTATGGAATGCTGGGAGTACATAACATGAACCAGCCGACAAGTATTGCTAAAGCAAAGAACTCGTGCATAATAGTGTACGTACCTGTTTTGCAGAGGCATTTCCAACTCCACTAGAGACGGTAACCGGTGATCCCAGATCAGGTGAACCCGAAAATTCATCGCCGGACGTATTAAAGCTTGATGCCACCGTTAGCCTACTCGATACGGTCTCCAAATTAGATAAAACGATATCCACCACATCCACTCCCCACAAAACCCAATCTTGTGTGGCAGTTCTATGAGGAATATCATGTGTTATCGAATTTCTCCAAGGTGGTGTCCCCCCGTTCGCTCTCAGGAATTTTCCTTCTCTTGTTCGAAGTTTCACATGGAATGGACCTTCCTTAATTGGCTCCCACTCCGTGCTCGGATCCATTTTTGTGAGAGGTTGAAATTGTCGTACCCTCTTTCCCGCCATTCCAAATAAAAATGGCACATCGGTCGCTGTTAGGTACAAGTTGTGACAACTCTTTAGTCGAATCACATTGCTTCTGCCTTCTACGTACTCCACCGTCCAACGTGCCTCTTTGGATGATCCGTTTTGGCTTTGTCGAACGGTTTCTTCGTCCTCATCGGCGACTAGGTACTTGCCGTGGTGACTTTGGAGCCTAACGGCTTTAGCTCTGTGGAAAAACTCCATACCGCCCTGCGTTATGAACATTGTTTTAAGCGTTTCTGCATCATCTTTTGATTATTGAACAAGCCTATTAATGCTATAGATTTAAAAAGATCTAATTAATAAGATTGATGAATAACTTAATTTAGGGTCTGTTTGATTTGATTTGATTGTGACTTACGAAGTTACGATTAGGGGTGACAAAATGGGTGTTAATCATGAGTTAATAAACTAACCAATGATTATCCATAACACTCATTTTGTCACCACTACTTACGACTTAACATAAGTTGTTTTTAAAGCGCTTGATTTTACTTATGGTAAGCTAAATCATAAGTCATATACAAACCACTAAAGGCACATATAAGGTCATAAGTTGTAAGTATTAAGCTTAGTGCTTATTTCTACTTTTTAAAAAACTGTAAGTCTACTTCTTCATTGAATTTTATATATTCCGATATTAGTTTTCTTAATAATAGTTATAATAACAAAAAGTAATATAAATAATAATAAGGAATAATAATAATAATTATTATTATTATTATTATAAAATAATAATAATAAAAGGAATAATAATATTATATGAATAATTATAATAGTAATAATAATAAGAAGAATAAAAAAATATTAATAATAGTAAATATAATAATAATTATTAGCTCAAAATAGAATAGTTGTTTTTTTAGCCGGAACGTAATTTTACTTGCATTAATTATCACTTCTACTAGAGAAGGGTAAGCAATCAGATGCATTCAAACTTGTCACCGAAATATGGCCAAGCATCAGGGGTGGTGGTGGAAATAACCCTTGTATTCTATATATATATATATATATATATATATATATAAGTTGGTGAGGAGCACTATGATTGTATCACCTCACCATCTTTGGATAAATCTTCATTCTAAATAATTCATGTGGAAATTTTAAAAAATTTTGGTTTTCTAACCATTAGCTAATAATAATACATAATAATAATTAATATGATAAGTGGGATTAGTATTAGTATATATAACTTCTTCTATTGTCAATAGTAGAACACTTATATTTAAAAAATTTTACTACTAACATTACTTCTAGGGGGATTTACAGATATGGTCAAGTCAAAGATGACTTGGTCATATATAGCCTAACTTAAAAAAATATTCTTTTATGGCCACTTTCACCAATGAACTGTCTAAAATACCCTTGGTCGTCTAGTCGACCATAGTCGACCACACATAGTTCACTAGTCGACCATCTTTGACTTGGTTTACTCTGGTCGTCTAGTCGACTGCGTCTGGTTCACTGATAAACCAATTGGTTTACTCATGGTCGACCATGCCTAATTCACTTATAAAGAGAGAGAAGATGATAGAGGCGGAAGAAGATGATAGAGGCGGAGGACGACGATGAAGGAGGCAGATGAGGACGACGACATTGGATGGAGGCGAGGACAGAAGGAGGCGATGGGATGGAGGCGTATGACGAAGGATGAAGGAGGCCGCAATGGATGGAGGCGGAGGACGATGAATGATGAAGAATGAAGTAGACGGCAGTGGATGGAGGCGGAGGACGATGAAAAATGAATGAGCAGTAGTGGATGGAGGCGGAGGACGATGAAGGATGAAGGATCAACAGGAGGTGAGAAAGCAGAGAGAGGGAGATGACGGTAGTGTTTGATCCAAATAAGAGTCAATAAAGGCTTTTAGGGTTTGGAAGGTATTAGGGTATTTTGGGGAGTTGTCAAATTTTTTGGTCAAAAGGCCATATAAGATAAACACTTGGGTCAAATGGCTCTACTTGATTAATGTTACATTACTTCTAACCAATGTGGGATAAAACTCTTCAAGGTTATATATTACTTCTAATGATTTACTTTTAACATCATACTTTAAGCTTTGATATCTTATTCATCCAAAACTTGATTTGGACAAATAAATATATCATTTTGATGTTATTGTCGAGTAGAACACATTTGCACAATTACTTTTGTCAACAAACAAATGACACGTAAAGAAATTTGTGCTTCAAATTGCACAATTTTTTTTCACTAAAAACACTAATTTTTTAATAAGTATTATATTTTAACTCTTGATATCTTATTCATCCAAAACTCAATTTGGACAAACAAATACATTATTTCGATGCTCTTACCGACTAGAACATTTGCGCAATTACCTTCACCAACAAACAAATGACACGTAAAGAAATTCATGTCTCAATTTGCACAATTTCTCTCATTAAAAACACTAATTTTTTTAAACAAGTATTATACTTTAAGTTTTTATATCTTATTATCCAAAACTCGATTTGGACAAATAAATATATCATTTTGATGCTCTCAATGAGTAGAACACATTTACACAATTACATTCGCCAACAAACAAATGACACATAAAGAAATTCGTATCTTAAGTTGCAAAATTTCTTTCACTAAAAACACTAATTTTTCAACAATAGAAGAGATGTATCCCGCATTGGTTAGAAATTGAGGTTGTTTTTAAAAATACTATTATTAAGTACCAATAGAAGAAATGCATCATACATAGGTTGGAAAGTGATGTTGATTTTCAAAATCACTAGAAAACCAAAAGTTTTTAAAGAGATGTATAACACATTGTTTAAAAAGAAAATGACACTTTTACAAGAGATGTATCTTACATGGTTACAAAATATTCTACTATTATTACCAATAGAAGAAATGTATCATACATTGATTAGAAATTGATGTTTGTATTAAAAATATTATTATTAATTACTAATTGGAAAGATGTATCATACATTGGTTAGAAAATGATATTGATTTTCAAAGTTTTTTGATAAAAAACTTACTATTATTAACAATAGAAGATATATATCACACATTTGTTATAAATTGATGTTGGTTTAAATTACTATTATTACCAATAAAATAGATAAATCTTATATTAGTTAAAAAGTGATGTTGATTTTAAAAGTTTTTAAATAAAAAGACTTCTACTTTTATCATTAATAAAAGAGAAGAGAAGAGATATATCTCATTATATAGAAAGAAATGTTGGTTGTAGATATTTTTTTAGATAAAAAACTTCTACTACTATTACCAAATGGAGAGTGATGTAAGTATTAAAAGTTTTTTTTATAAAAGATTTAATACCAATAGAAAAAAATATATATTTCACATTAGTTAGAAAAGTGATATTGGTTTAAAATATTTTTAGATAATGTAAATTGCATTGGTTACAAAGAGATCCACATTATTTAGAAACATATATTGGTTATAAAATTCATAGATAAACGAATTTTTATATTATTATCAATACAAGAGATGTATCACATATTGTTTACAAAGAGATGTTGGTTTCAAAACTATTTAAGATAAAATACTACTACTATTATTATTTTTAAGTTATAACCAATAGAAGAGATGTATCCCACATTATTTAGAAAGAAATGTTGATTTCAAAAGTTTTTATATAAAAGACTATTATTATTACTATAAAAGAATGTATCTCACATTTGTTATAAATTAATGTTTGTTTTAAAAATACTATGTAGAAAAAATATATACCATATGGTTACAAAAAGATGTTTGTTTTAAAAGTATTTAGATAAAAGTCTTAAACTTTTATCACCAATAGAAATAGAAAAGGAGTATGTCACATTGTTAGAATATGAAAAAGGTATATCTTACATTATTTAGAAAAAAAGATGTTAGTTTTAAAAGTCTTATAGTAAATACTTTTATTTTTATTATCAATAAAAAATATGTATCTCACATTGTTTAAAAATAAACGTTGGTTTAAAAAGTCTTTAGATTAAAGACTTTTTGTTACAAATAGAATAGATGCAAGTATTTCACATTGGTTACAAAGTATTCTACTATTATTATCAATAGAAAACATGCATCACACATTGGTTATAGATTAATGTTGGTTTTAAAAATACTATTATTACCAATAGAATAGATGTATCATACATTTGCAAGAGGGTAATGTTTGTTTTTAAAGTCTTTAAATATAAGATTTCTACCATTATTATCAATAGAATATGTATATATCACATTGGTTATAAGAAACTGATGTTGATTTTAATTTTAGATAAAAGACTTTTACTATTATTACTAATAGAAGAGATATCTTACATTTGTTAAAAAATAATGTTGGTTTTAAAAGTCTTTAGATAAAAGACTTTTATTTTTATCATCAATATAATAGAAAAGATGTATCTCACATTATTTAGAAAGAGATGTTGGTTATAAATTTTTTTAAATAAACGGCTTCTACTATTATTACCAAATGAGGATATGTATTACACATTGGTTAGAGAGTGATGTTAATTTTAAAAGTCTACAATTATTAGCAATAGAAGAAAAATATTTCACATTGGTTATAAAAGTGATATTGGTTTAAAAAGTTTTTAAATGATGTATCTCTCATTGGTTACAAAGAAATGTATCTCAAATTATTTAGAAATTAGTATTTGTTATAAAAGTCATTAGATAAAGACATCTTTTGTTATTACCAATAGAAAATATGTATCCAAATTGTTTAGAAATGAATGTTGGTTAAAAATCTTTTATCCACTACTATTATTACTAATATAAAATATGTATACCACATGGTTAGAATGTGGTGTTGGTTTTAAAGTCTTTATATAAAAAACGTATACTTTCATAACCAATAAAAATATAAAATAAGTATATCACATTGTTTAAAAATGAATTATGATTTTGAAAGTTTTTAACAAAATGACTTCTAATTATTATCAAGTTAAATGTTAATTTTAAAAGTCTTTATGTAAAAAAAAATACTATTATTATTAATACAAAATATGTATCTCACGTTAGCTAGAAACTTATATTAATTTTAAAATTATTTATGTAAAATAATCGTTTAATATTAGTAACAATAGAAAAAAAATTATAACCATGGAAGAGATTAACAATCTAATTATAATGTATAAAAGTTATATTATTATTACAAAAATATATATATATATATATATATATATATATATATATATACTATATTGTACCCGTACAGAGCACGTGCTAAATAATTAGCGACAAAATAAAGCCTGTAGCTAAGTTGTAGTTGTCGAAGCCCCTAAGGTATGAAGGAAAAAAAATAAATGAGTACTACGATTAAAGCATCTCTATTCATAATCTTTTTAATACATCTTTTTAGCTGGATCTCACTGTCACCTACACATTTATCTTTATATTTCATTTAAGAATTTATCTTCTTAACTGGGTCTCAGTGCTACCTCATTAACTTTACACTTCAATCTTATCTTTATAGTACTTCTTAACACATCTTCTTTTCTTTTTCTTTCTTCTTAAATAAGAACGTTTTTCCACTCTCTCTCCTACTTGGCATGATAAGAAAATATCCTCAATTGGTTCTTGTTCTCTTCTTAAATAATACTTCATTCATCCTTAAATTATCGTCCTGGTTAATTCGGTGCACAGATTAAGAAAAAAGAATTGACTTGATTATTAATATTGATTTAATGTATAATTTCCTTTAAAACCCAAGTGTATGTGGTTCATAATTAAAGTAAAGTGAAAAATTAAGGGTAAAATGATAAAAGTAATGTTCTAAAAAGTAAATTTTAAACTGGATAATTATTTTGAAATGAACAAAAAAAAACAATAATTTAGGAACTGAGAGAGTAAGAAGAGAATATAAGAAGATGAATGGAGATGCTCATATAAGAATAACACATTATTACAAGTCAGTTATAGTCTATCAAGTATATATGTGAAGATCAACCTTGTTCATGTTGCTAGCAAGGTTGCTCATTTAATAAATTTTGGTTGATTTGTGATACGAATTATCCCGTTGCACTCAATATTCACCCCTTAGGTAAATGCACTTTAGGAAAGGGGTAATTCGGTAAATAAAATTAGAATTTACTTCTTTCCAAATATGAGTAGCGTTATTGAAAAATTAACTTTTCAATAGTATATTTTCCTTACCTTTTATTAACATTATACATTTTTTTGGCTAGACATGTAAGATAAACATCATATGTTTCAAACGATAAATTTGTAAAAGATGGAGTTCTATTTTTTTTTAAATCAAATTTATTATGAAACAATTAGAAAAACAACAATGTTACGTCTACAACTACTTTATAATTATTACTACAACTAAGCCTTAATAAATGACAAAGTTGTCATTTTTTCAAAATACTTTTGACCTTCATCAAATCTTAATTGTAACAATAGTTGTAGGGAAAGGTTACTTCCACTACAATTATTGTTTATTCACTACATACTTAATTATTACATTAAATAAATACATATTTGAACAAAAATACCCCTTAAGTATTTATCTATTTTAAATTGACTAATCAAGTTACTTTTTTAATTACATCTAACATTATTATTCTATTTTTAATTTTAGATTTTAATTCTAAAATATGTGCTTATTCTTTTTTTGTAATAAATATGTTTAGTCAATTTTTCTAATCACTATTGTCTCATATTCCATTATCATAAAAAAAATATAATTAATGCATTTTCTACCAAAATTTTAGAAAATATTGAATTTCTTATTATCAAAACTAAAATAATTTAACCTAGCTTAAAAAACATTATTTAAAAAGTTCAATTCAATAAAAACAATATGGTAGGTAATAAACTGAATATTGGTTTCAATCAACTCAAGAATTAAAATTCTGAATCAATTTTAAAGATAGGCAAAAAAAATAATAAATTTACGATACTATGATTGTACTATTGTGTCAAATTTTTACTATTACTTTATTTAAATTTCACTTTTAGTTTTATTTTCCATAACCCTAGAACACATATTTATTTAAAGTTTGGTTGAAAAAAATGTTTGTATGATTTGTTTATTGTACAATATAATTTTAGTCATAAGATTAATTAATAAAGCAATTAAATAAAGTAAAAATGATATTAGAATATTTATGTTTTTAATTGATGTTTGAACTAAAAAAATATGCTAAAAGGCAATTAGGAAATTGATTTGTCAACTTAAAATGAGCAAGTTATTTGATGAGTAATTTTGTCTAAACATATATTTTTAATACAATAAATAAAAATATAATAAATAAGTAAAAATTGTAATAGAAATAACATCTCATTCCGATTGGAAACCTAACACTTTATAGAAATAACTTTATTGGACGATGCAAAAAGCCGACAACAACTACTTATAGTACGGAGTATATTTTATTTCTATTGTCATGATACTTTAACATTCTTTACTAATTTTTATCGTACTTTCAGAATTTTTATTTTAGTGGCTAGTTGTCATGACAATAGTTACATACATGTAAATGCTTAACATGTACCTTACTTATTTTGATTTTAAAGGTTCTTAATTAAGTGAAAAAAAAAACTACTATTTCAATAAAAATTCAAAGTAAGAAGAAAATATCATATAGACCTAAATTCTTATAAATATATAACTAAGATATAAAATAGCATCCTCTCCTATGTTCAAAATTAAGTGTCGTTTATCTTTTTCGACGTGTTCATTATGGGTGTAATTAAGTCAGAATCGCCGAACTAAATCAGATGGTTTGGTTTTAGTCCAAGGCGGTTCGATTTTGGTTCCAAAATTTGAAAACCCGACCGATTTGATTCAGTTCACAGCTTTTGAGATCAAACCGAACCAAACCAAACCAAACAACACACACACATAAATATATGTTTATTAAAAAATATACTATATATTATATAACATTTGTTAACTATTATGAGTCATTGTATCATCTAATATACATATCTAGATCCTTAATCTAGTCATTCATATATATATATATATATATATATATATATAAATTAGTTACTAAACCAAACCAAATCTAGATTGTTGGAAGACTTTTTTTTCTTGTTTTATTGTACGTGTTTATTTTAGAATTTGCTAAAGAAGATTTGAGTGTGTGAGAGTAAACAGTAAACATCATTGTTTTATTTATGATAATTAAACGACATTTTTAAAGTTTGATGTTAATTACAATTTAAAATAGCATTTGCAATTTTGAGTCATTTTTATTGTTACATTTACTGGTCGTAGAGTTTATTAGAAGAAAATTATTTAAACCACAAAACTAAATCAAATCAAACCAAGTGGTTCGGATGGTTTGATTCCAAACCATTGTCGGTTCGATTTGGTTTTGAAAATTTTAGAACTAGTGGGGGGGGGGGTGTTTTGGTTTAAACCAAACCAAACTAATCAACTTATGCCTATACCATTCATAACACTATTATCAATTGTGAGATGATAAAAGATGAGAGATTCAGTAATTTGACACTACCAAAGAATACTTTAGAAATGTTAAAGATAATTACATTAAATTAAGCTCTCTTTTTTTCTGATTAGTTTTACACTCGTGCGTAAATGTATGTGCATATATCTCTTTTAACTAAATTATACTCAAATAAAATGAATATTATAAACAAAATTAAAAAATTAAAAAAAAACATGATGAAGGGAACAAATTATATCGGTATAATTAAGTATGACAATTACAACCTAAAACTCGTTAACCCACCCAACCCGCCTTGATAATTACTCGACTCTGCTCGACCCGTTAATTTTATTGGGTCGAAATCAGTTACCCATTTCGACCCAAAAAATTTAGCGTGTCGGCCCTATTACCCATATTTTTGCTATATAAATGTAGGTTTCTTGAGGGAAAATGTGGGTTGAAATGTGTTGACCCGTTTAATGTTTCATTATAATAGGACACGATTCGTTTCTACCCAATCCACTCAATCGTCAGCGTATAATTGCATAATTGATATCATTTAATCCATTATTTTATGAATTGATATTAAAATTTCGAATACAATGAAAGTGATAGAAAAGTTTCAAATACAGACAAGTCATATATGAAAATTTTCATAGCAGGTTTTTTATAATTAATTGTGGTTATATTTTATTTTGTAATCACATGTATTCAATGAACATGATTTTTATAACACATTTGTTCTTATTCCAATGTTATTTGTTCATTTTAATTAATCAGTAAATTAAGTATGCACCAAAAAAGATTTGTATTTACAGATTTTCAATGTGCAACTACTCTTTTTAAATACTACTGTAGTACATAGAAACTCGGTATGTTATATTACATGTTTATATTTGCATATTTTCAATAAATCTTGAGAGTTGTGTAATCAATTAACCAGGATTTATGTTCAATGAAGCTAAACTATCTAGTTTATATATATATATATATATATATATATAGAGAGAGAGAGAGATATTTGTGTAAAATAAACGGAGGATCATTATTTTATACCTGCCGTCCACTTGCAGCATAAGCAGACCCATTGGAGGCTATTGACAACGTACGGTTATCTGAACCGGAATAATCTTCCTGCAACGAGGAAAATCTCGACGCCGGCGATGGATAGCTAGGCAAAGACGACCCATGAGACTCCAACACCACAGATATATCCACCACATCAACTTCCCATAAGACCCAATCCTGTGTTGCCGTTCTATTAGGCACATCATACGTCACGGAGTTCCTCCAAGGTGGTGTCCCCCAATTGGCTCTCAAGAATTTCCCTCCTTTACCCCTCATCTTAAGACGCTCACCTTCCTTTATAGGCTCCCATTCCACACTAGTATCTCTCTTGGTCGCCTGGATATCTTGAAGAACCCTTTTACCAGTCATTCCGAGAAGAAACGGCTCGTCGGAGGGGGTGAGATACTTGCCGTAACAGCTTTTCAGGCGAATGACGTGGGTGTTTCCTTGGACGAACTCGACAATCCAACTGGCTTTTTGTGAGGCGCCGTTTCGGCTTTGGCGGACGGTTATTTCGTCCTCGTCGGCAACTAGGTATTTGTTGAGGTGGCTACGGAGTCTAACGGCTTTGGCGTTGTTGAAAAACTCCATATTTTAGATTATAGAAAAGCTATTGTTTGGTTTGTTGCTTTTTTGTTTTTTAGCCAATGGCCATTTTAGGTTTTAAAAAGGAGTTCGGTGGCATATAAGGTTGGAAATCGACAGAGTTGACGAAGAGGTTTGTGAAATGGAATGGGTTTGAATAATTAGTACATTTAATTTGCAAGTTGAACAATTGCAATTTGCAATTTCGTGGGCGATTGCTAAGAATGCGACGGACTGAAAAAATCTTTTTTTATTTTTTCCCGGATCAATTAAGGGATGGAATGATGGATGGTCCCTATGGAAGTAATTAGGAAATTATTTTAGTTGACTTTCACCTGGCGGGTTGACACCCGTAACCCGTAAGGTCCATGGTCAAGGTTACACCAACGTCTAGACGAAAAAGTTACGCGGAAGAATAATAATAATGTTGTCTTCTTCCGATGTACCCGCCCAGCGAAGAAAGCACGAGCTAGCATCACGTATCAGTCACGAGGATAATCGGTAGGGTGACTACCAGTTTAGTGGGCAGAGCTAACAAGACATCAAGCAACGGCTAAAACAACTCCAACCTAATCCTGGCCGGGCATAGGCCATGCCTGTTCGACCTGGGGTCATGCCCATGGACCACACTCACACTGGACAAAGAATTGTATTCATCCCGTCCAAGTCTGGTCGAGTACTGGTCTTGCCTGCCTGACCAAGGGCCATGCCCAGGATTCACATTTACTTCAACTCAGTCCACATCAAGTAGTCGGGCAGAGCCTTGCTCGTCCGGGCACGCATCGAGCAGGAAATTCCGGAAACTTGCTCCCCAAGATAAGTCAAATGTTTCCATATCAGAGCAGGACACTTACCTTATATGCTCCTACATTCACGTGGCCAGCCACATATCACGCCTAAAATCAAGGGATTTTCTCCTTAATTGACTGGGTATCTATGGAAACTGAATCTCACATGGATTCTAGGTCATTAGGGTCCTATAAATACCCCTCCACAAGCCACAAACAAGGTACACACTCTTTCTTGAGCCTAGAACCTCTGTCAAATTGCTTTTTGACTCTCTCACATGATACTTACTTTCACACCAGAGTGGTTTCGCGAGGCCCTGCCTTACACTTCCACTAAAGTTTTCTGTGTTCTTAACTAGGTTCAAGGAAACAGATTCAAGCTCAGATATCCTACCCATCGTACGGACGACCCAAGCAGTGATTTTGCCACATCAGTTTGGTTCCATTGCCGAAACGAAGTTTCAACACTTTCTTCAAGTTTTTCCGGTGTAAGTTTTAGAAATCTTCTTATTGCAATGGCTGGTAAAGGTAACAAGCATCATGCCACCGTTAGTAACCACCAGGCTGGAAGCCAACAGGCTGGAAACAACAATCCGCCACCACTGATTGATCTGCCACCAAAGGCACCCCAAGAGGTGCAAATGAGGAATCAGAAGATAGTTGCTTGGCACGCGATTCATGGTAATGAGGTACCATATGTTGAGGATCAACCGTCCCAGCGCGCCAGCCAGAGTCACGCTAGCCAGCGCGATGCTAGACAAATTATCAATGAGCAACACAATGCCCTCGCGCTAGACCTCACGATGCAGTTAAGTCGCCAACGAGATAATGGTCAGGCTAGCCACGTGAGTTTGCCCGGGCAAACCCCAGACCAACAGGCTGCTGCTCTACAAGTCCAAGCAGACTATTATAATAAGATGTACGCGCTCAACCAACAATCGCCGCCTGGGGCCACACCCCTGCCTGGGCTTGCAAATTTGGTGTTACCCGCCTCAAGAATCCAAATATTGTTGGTGATGGCCATGCCTCACAACATTTGCCCGCTCCAAGCAAACGGATTCCCTCTGTTGTTCATGTGCCTTCGGAAAGACCCGATGAGGTGAAGCGAGCAGATGATCAGACGGAGAGCAGATATAGCCGCCAAAATCTCTCCCACAGACATCATCGTCGACAAGAGCATCGAGTTAGGGAAAAGAGTCATGGCCGCCGCAGGGCCCGTGAAGCACATCTACTCCTTGTCCAAAGCCAACAACTTGCAAGTTCACAGGGTGCTGCTCGACACCGGGGCATGCAGGGACATCATGTATTACTCCTATTTCAAGGGACTCGAGTTTTCCGACACCCGGCTCAAGCCTTACCTCGGGAAACTTGAAGGATTCACTGACCATCAAGTAAGCGTCAAGGGCACCGTTGAGCTCGAAGTCTACATAGGGGATGGAGTGCAAACCCGGATAGAGATGATCACTTTCTTGGTGATCGATCTCAAATCCGCTTACAACTTCATCCTGGGCGCCCGGCCATGGGCAAGTTCCAGATGGTGACCTTTATACCTTACCAGAAGGCCAAGTTTATACCGAGGACAGAGTGGGAATCCTCAATAGCAAGCCGCGGGCAATGTAGGAATATGTTCGGGATTCCCAGCGGAAGAAGCAGAAACTGATCGTGGACATTCTCGACCAGACTGTGGCAGCTCCCGAAAAAGAGGTTCCAACCGATATTGCCTCACCTCCATCCCCATAAACAAAATCAAACTCTGGGAACCTTCTAAAGCAGTTGACCCTATGGAAATAGAGGAACCCGAGCAAGCCCCAACATCAGTGCCCTCAATGCGCAAGACTAGACGCCTCGAGGCACAAGACATTGAAATGGAAACTCTGCAAGTTCGCAACGAGCCCGACATCCAGCCAGAGGGCGAGCTAGAAGAGATTGTCATTAATCTTGCTAACCCTGAGCAGAAAATTAAAATCGGTAGGTCATGCCTCCCGAAGCTCGGGAAAAGTTGATCGAGCTAATGAAGAACAGTCTGGATGTATTTGCTTGGAATGTCGAAGACATGCAAGGTATCAACGAGAGTGTTGCCCGCCATGATTTGAATGCGGATCCAACTTTTCGACCTATTCAGCAACGGCCAAGGCAGTACTCCCCATAAAAAAGTGCAGCTATCAAAATAAAGGTCGAGAAACTTCTGAAAGCTGATATCATCGAAGAAATCCAGTACCCGACCTGGCTGGCAAACGTGGTAATGGTCAAGAAGGCCAATGACAAATGGCAGATGTGCGTCGACTTCACGGGTCTCAACAAAGCCTGCCCGAAAGACTGCTGCCCGCTGCCCCGCATAGATATGCTTGTAGACTCCATAGCCGGGTTTGAAATGCTAAGCTTTCGGGATGCATACTCATGATACCACTAGGTCAAGATGAACAAGCAAGACAAGGCAAAGACAGCTTTCTGAGCAGTTGGGGGCCTCTACTGTTATAAGATGATGCGCTTCGGGCTGAAGAATGCAGGGGCCACTTATCAACGCATGGTTAACAAGGTCTTTGGTTCTCAGCTCGATAGAAACATGGAAGCTTATATCGATGATATGGTCATCAAAACAAAAGACCGCGACCACACTCTTGACCTGGCAGAAACGTTTGCCAATCTGCGCAAACATAGTATAAAGCTGAATCCGAGCAAGTGCGCCTTTGGGGTCCGAGCAGGAAAGTTCCTCGGGTTCATGGTCAACCAACGTGGGATAGTGGCAAACCCGGAGAAGATACAAGCTCTGATGGAGATGGAGCAACCTTATTGCATCAAGCATATACAGCCCGAACGGCAGAATCATCGCCCTTGGTCGCTTTATCTCCCGGTCAGTGGAGAAATGTCTTCCATTCTTCAAGATCCTGCGCGGCAACAAAGGTTTCGAATGTAATGCAGAATACGCCAAAGCCCTCGAGCAGCTCAGGAAATATCTTGGTAAACCCCCTCTCCTTAGCAGCCCCGTACCCGGGGAGCCTTTATATGTGTATTTAGCAGCCACGGACCAGGCCGTGGCCGCTGTTTTAGTTAGGGATGAGGTAGACATTCAAAAACCTGTGTACTATGTATCGAAGGCCCTCAGTCCTGTTGAGGATCGTTATTTTAATGTAGAAAAATTAATTTACTCGCTTGTCATGGCTGCCTAGAAATTAAGGGCTTATTTTTCTACACATATAATCATAGTATACACTGATGCGCCACTGCGCAAAGTCCTTCACAAGCTCGATTCATCTTGTAGACTACTCAACTGGTCAATTGAGCTCACAGAATTCCACATAGACTACTTACCAGGTGGGCAATCAAGGCACAAGCTTTGGCCGACTTCTTAGTGGAAACAAGTTTCACTCAGCAAGAAGAACATGAAGCTCAGCAACCAGCAGAGCCCGGGCACGAGCAGCTGCCACAACCTCGGCCGTCCTACTTTGGGACCTTTATGTGGACGGAGCAGCGAGCAAAGTCGGGAGTGGAGCTGGCATCCTTCTCATAGCTCACAAAGAGATCACAGAGTTCGAACTAGCACTTCGGTTCAAGTTCCCCGCCTCCAATAACGTCGCCAAGTACGAAGCAATGATCGCCGGTCTTGAACTCGCAGCTGACATGGGTGTAGAAGCGATCTTAGTGTACTCGGATTCACAACTAGTGGTGAACCAAGTCCAAGGGGAATATATGGTGCATCACCCTTCCCTGGTCAAATACTGCGAGCTTGTCAAAGAAACCTTGAAGAATTTCAAGTTCTGGGAGATCATCAGAATTGATCGCGCTGACAACATGCGATCAAACTACTTGTCCAAGATCGCTGAAGCAAACCTAGCATTGTTGAATCCTTCAGTAATGATCGGACATTTGGAAACTCCGGCCATTGATAGACCAGTAATAATGGACATCGAGCTAGCGACCAGAAGCTGGATTGACGACTACAAGGATTACATCGAGCAAGGAGTTCTGTCTGCAGACAAAGTCAAGGCCACAACAGTCCGGAGCCAAGCTTGTTGCTACTCGGTACTAGGGGGAATCCTGTACAAGCGATCTAAGATCAGACCTATGCTTCGCTGTGTACCCCCAGAGTTAACTGAGGGCGTTTTATATGAAGTACACGAGGGAGAATGTGGCGGCCACCCGGGCACCCGAGCTCTGGCAGAGAGGGTTTCGCGCACAGGATATTACTGGATTACTCTCAGGAGAGACGCTGAGAAATATGTTCGAGAATGTGACAAGTGTCAAAGATACGCGGACATACCGAGACTGCCTTCTACTATGCAAACCCCAGTGGTCGCTACTTGGCCTTTCGATATGTGGGGGATCGATCTCATCGGTCCATTCCCGCTTGCACAATACAAATACAAAAACGCGGTCGTCACTATCGATTACTTCATCAAGTGGATCGAGGCTAAGCCATTGGCCACCATTTAAGAGGCAAAATCATCAAATTTGTCCATGATCAAGTATGGTGCCGATTCGGCCTTCCATGGGCAATCATTTCAGATCACGACACTCAGTTCTCAGACAAGTTCACAGCTGAGTGTGCTCGCCTGGGTGTTAAGCATTGGCAATCATCTGTCGCTTACCCCTAGGGCAACAGCCTAGCGGAGGCTGGGAACAAACAAGTATTGCATGCGCTCAAAAGGAACCTAGAGGGGCAAGCTGGGAAATGGGCATAAGAGCTACAGTCGACCTTATGGGCGGTCAGAACCACTGTCCGCGGTCCAACCGGGGAAACTCCATTTGCGCTTACATACGGATCAGAGGTTATGATCCCGGTATAAATGGCCTTGCCTAGCTATCGAATTTCCCATTACAGTGAGTAGAATAATCAGCTTGCCCGTGCAATAGACCTTGATCTACTCGAAGAAAGGAGGCTGGATGCACGATTTAGGATGGCCAATTACAAGCAGCGAGCAAAGGCTCATCATGACAAAAAGGTTCGAGGTAGAGCATTCATGGTCGGAGACTGGGTACTCAGAAAGATTGAGGTAACGGGTCACGGGCAGAATGAGGAAAGCTATCGCCTAATTGGGAAGGGCCTTTTCAAGTTACTGGCATAGTCAAAGAGGGCACCTACATATTTCGGACTCAGGAAGGAAAAAGTTGAAGCATCCTTGACATGCAAATCACTTAAAAAAGTACTACCCTTGAGTCATTCCTCAGTACACAAACGGGCAGGACCCTCAGCTTTGTTGAGGGTCATCAATATTAATCAATGAAAGGCAAGTTTTTTTACATATTTGTTTATTCAGGTTATTTAGTTGTCTTTTATCAACTGTTTTCGGATTGCTTGACAAAAATTGCTCGCCTGCCGAGCAGATAGGGCCATGCCCCGTTAACCTTTCTCGTACTCCCGAGTATTAGTGAGCTTATCTTATCCTCTCCGTTAGTAAGATGGGGTCATGCCCGGTTCACATACTAGGATGCCCGCCAGGCGGTAGGGGCCCTGCCCATAAGGTAGCGACTAACTACCTCGGATTCCTATAGTGACCGAGCAACACTGTTAGTCGTATATCGCTATACCCAGTTGATATACTAGCAACCGCTTCGATGTGCCAACATCGAACTAGGTCCAAGCCCAATTGTTGGTGGCTGCTCAGAGTAGGGCCCTGCCCGCTAGGCAATCTTCAGGATGCTCGCTCTTAGCGATAGGGGCCATGCCCGCACAAAGTCTTGTACAAAACCAAACACTTAGACCTGGCATCTGACTGGGTAACCTCTCAACTTAAACAATATGTCTACTTAATTAGCCTTGTTATTTTCAAGTTGATAATTACACAAGTTTGCATGTTCGATTTATTCTGGTCATTTGTGCTCGACATGTTTCTGGGGAGTACCTGTACTTGTACTAATCGATGGTAGGAAAAATACGAGTAAGGAAACAATTATCGAGCAAAATCAAACAAAAATCAAAGCACAATTGAAGAATACAAACAAAAGAAACAATTGTCAGACAAAAGATGTTCTTTATTCATAGCAGGGAAAGAATTACTATTCAGAGTCGAAAAGGGTGGCACGCATGCCAAACAAAAAATGATATTCTTAACCTAAGCCTGCACTGGAGGGGGAGGAAGATCCTTGGCACTAGCCCGGTACTGCATCTCATACTGAAAGTTCAACTCTTTCCGAGCAGCCTCATTTTCAGCAGCCTTGGCCGCGGCTTCTGCCTCCATCTGCTCACTCTCTTTCCACGTTTCATCCTCAGACTCTAAGGCCTGGATAAGCGAGCAGACGTTCACATCCAAGGGGATAGGCG
Source organism: Codonopsis lanceolata (assembly GCA_013146195.2). NCBI lineage: Eukaryota > Viridiplantae > Streptophyta > Magnoliopsida > Asterales > Campanulaceae > Codonopsis > Codonopsis lanceolata. The sequence goes on from JABEVN020000069.1 coordinate 111,241, forward strand.
GGACCTAAGGCACATGACCAGCCTCGGCGTCACTCTTAGCAAGTGCCACCAACTCCTCCTGGGTATTGGGAACCAGGTGGTGGAACTGGCGAGCAGCATCGGCATATGGGTCGAGCACAGCCCATTCGGCCATCGTTTTCATCCCCACCCCGCCATGACCTGCGAGCATCCTCAGTATATGGTTGGTGCCATGGGCAAAGTAGGGCACAATGGCTGCATCCACAGCATCCTCAAAGGCGGGGGAACTCTTGAAATCCTCTACCGCCTTCTCCTTGGACGTAGACAGCTTCGCCATCTGCTCCGTCACCAGGTTTCCATCCTTGATAGCCTGCATTTTGAGGGAATCTCGCTCTACCTTCAACAAGTCCCTTTGCTTTGTGACCGCGGCCAAAGACTCATTTCCCTTCTCTAGGGCGGCCTGGTTTTTCTTTACCTGGCCCACCAACTCAATCTTCTCAGCAACCAGAGTGCTGTTTTTAGCGGCCAACTTCAAATTACGCTCGAGCATCTCGGCTTCTTTCTTTTTGGGCGCCGCGTCATTGGTCTCCAGTTGGTCGACCAGGGTGGCCGCCTGCTCTACCTTCTCCTTTAGAAGGGCCTCAAGATCCTTATAGTCCGCCATCATCTTCTTGCGAGCATCCTTCTCTTCATTATACTGATCGTAAAGATTGGTACATATAGAGGCGATCTACAGATAGAGAACGAACCGTCTAGTATAAGAAAGAAGGAAGTAAAAGAAAATCAAGCTACAGTTCATATTTTACCTCGCTCAGGCAGAGCCCCACATTCCGACCAAGACATGGCCGGCAGTATCTCTATCTCGGGCTAGCCCATCATGCATGGCCCTCTCTATGATGCCTTTGCCCACCAGACCACCCGGCTCCCACGGACATGCAGATCTATGCCCCCTAGCATGGGGGCATCCCTGGATATTTCCTTCACTAGCGCCCGGTGGTGGAAGGCATTACAAAGTCGGCCTGCCTAGCTTCCCCGCTCTGGACAGGGGCAGAGAAAACAGGGTCAGAGCCCGAACCCTGGGGGCGAACGGACCTAGAAGGAGGAGGAGTGAGACTTTTCTTTCTTTTCCCCATGGCCTTGGCATCCTTGGCGGCGGGGATCACAGATATGTTGGCAGCTGGGGGTTTGGTGGCCTTATCAACAACAACAATGGTCTGGACGGGGGCAACAACCTTTGGAGTCGGTGCCTTCTTTACCGGACTCGTGGCCTTGCCCGAGCTCGGGACCTTCTTAGCAGGCGGGCAAAAGGGGATGGCAGGTAAGGCCACAGGCTCATTGGCCTTCAAATCGGTAGCTCGCTGGTCGGCCTGCTTCCTACTGTTCTTCAGCAGGGCCAAATTCTTCATTCCTGAAACAAGGCAAAACACGATTAATACGGTTGCGAGACAAGGTTAACCAAAACAGAAATTATAATTGTTCGTAGGCAGCAAGCAACCCTTCTAGGCCTCATATGCTGGCCGACAGTCTGCACCGGGACCCAAGCGTTGGCACTCTACACACTTGTCTTTGAACATTTACCCGTGGCAATCACCCCAGTACAGATGGGGACTCTCAGGGACGTGAACTAAAAGGGGCTCCACCCCTAGAACTTCTGCTTGCATCACGCTGGCCAGGCACAGATTGCGTGGATTGCACACCAGTTCTTTCCAATCAAGCAAAAATTGTTGGCCGACCCTTCTCTCGTTCTTATCAACGACTCCCACGACAGCCTTTAAAGCCGCCAGACGAGCTATCTCACCCGAGCTGAAGTCCTGCTTGGAGACCTTGAGGATCTTTATTTCACTGGTCGCTGTGGGCGCAAATGGCCATCCAACCCGAGATTCGATAAATAGGACCCTCCTATCCCAGGCCTCCACCTTCCCGGGAACATCAGCCAGCAGCCTCAAAAAGTTGGAGTTGGACCTCGCCCTAATCCTCCCGCTTGTGCTCAGGGCAAAAATAAACAACTTGCGGAGCAAGTACATATCTGGCTCGAACCCCAGCAGACGGCACGCCACCGTGAAGGCTGTGATTGCCCAGACAGTATTCAGCATTAGGTCACAGGGCACAGCTTTGGTCTCGTGCAGAAAGTCCACTAGGAAAGGCTCCAGCGGAAGGCGTAATCCTACTCGGAAAAAGTCGGCTAAAAACAGAAGCTCGTTCCCCTGCTCGTGGGAAAGCTTGACACCAGCGGGCACATCCATCTTGCTCGCCCGATAGTAAGCAGAATTGATGCTGAGGGACGTAAGCCAAGCAGTCACCTTGTCCGCCGTATCCAACATGGCCTAATGGGCAGCATACCGGCTCTCATCGGTATTCACATACCAGTCAAGCTCTTCATCTTCATCAACAATTTCATCAAGCGTGACCTCCACTTGAGAGCAGCCGTCCATTTTGTAGCAACGAGCAAGGGGAATGCTATCGCAATTATCTGCTCCACCCTCAAGTGTGTCTTCCACTTGGGTGCGGCCTATTTTCTTCATGCGACGGGCAATAGGCATGTTATTTGCCTCATCAGGTTATGAGGCCTCTCCAACCACCTCTCCCTGCTCGGCCCGTACTTGCCCGACCACACATTCGACATCGGATACACGCTGTTCGAGGCCATGCCCGCCAATATAGCCGCTAGTGACACTTTTCTCTTTAGAGTCTTACCCGCTGGAGGAATCAACTAGATCAACTATTGGAGGGGCCATGCGCCCAGGGACAGTCGGCCCAGCCATGGATTCCTCTCCCTCTTCCGACTCGTAATCGTCTGGTGGAGTCTTCTTGCTGCTCAGTGAGTCATTTTTCCAACCATAGCTGAAGGCCTCACGGTCATTTTTCGAAATATCAGATATCTACAAGAGATATCGAGGAAGGAGAGTCAACGTCTACTCGGATAACCAATAAAGCAACCATGGGAAATTTCCTAAGTCTAGGAACACCAAGGGCCCAGGCCCGCCTAGCGAGTAAGACCACTTAGTCTATTCCTCGATCTCTATTTAGGGGTCGATTCTATCCTTAAAACCCTTACCAAAAATACATGAAGATGAAGAGACAAACCCATAAACCTTCATCAAACCCAGAAAGATGAAAAACATATAAGAACAGAGAACGGGAAACTTACTATCAGGATTGGGTTGAAGATTTCCTGTGAACAATCGGTATCGAATGCAAGGGGGCTAGAGGGATCGAACTTTCAGAGTCAAACGAATGCTGGGAATCGAAGCGAGGGGCCACCGGAATCTGGGAACGGTCGAGGCAGCAATAGCAAGAACTCACCAGAAAATCCTCTCTCTAAAACTCAAGAAACGGTAAAAAGGTTAGAAGGAGAGAGGGCGGGCCTTTTATAGGTCAGAGAGTTGGTTTTGGGGGGAAAAGTGGAGGCTGAAATGGCGCTCCACAGGACGGCTAACATCATCCTCAGCACGCTTGCATTAAATACGGCGCTTCGAAAGCCACGCCCTATCAAATCACACCAACTCTAGACGGCTCACGTGCCTCTTCGCCTACTCGCCCCAATGAACTCTCAACGCCAAGCTTCCCCAGCACGCTCTAGGTGTATCCCACTAAGGTTCCAGAACTTTCTACAAACCTGACTTCCAAAAAGCCTTCGCAGTCTTCTCAAAAACTTCACAAAGTTGGAGCCCGTTGACCGAGCAACATCATCCAGCATACATGTTCCCTGTTCCGAGCATGAATACTCACCAGACAAGGAGCTAGGGGCCACTGATGTGCCCGGCCCAGGCCGGGTCACGAGCAAAGCACGAGCTAGCATCACGTGCCAATCACGAGCATAGTCGGTAGGGTGACCACCAATTTAGCGGGCAGAGCTAACAAGACATCAAGCAACGACTAAAGCAACTCCAACCTAAGCCTGGCCGGGCATAGGCCATGCCTGTCCGACCTGGGGTCATGCCCAAGGACCAAACTCACACCGGACAAAGAATTGTATTCATCCCGTCCAAACCTGACCGAGTACTAGCCTTGCATGCCCGACCAGGGGCCATGCCTGGGATTCACATTTACTTCAACTCAGTCCATATCAAGTAGTCGGCAGAGCCTTGCTCTCCCGGGCACGCATCGAGCAGGAAACTCCGGAAACTTGTTCCTTGAGACAAGTCAAAGGTTTCCATATATATCTGAGCATGACACTTACCTTATTTGCTCCTACATTCACGCGGCCAACCGCATATCATGCCTAAAATCAAGGGATTCTCTCCTTGATTGACTGGTTATCTATGGAAACTGAATCCCACACGAATTCTAAGTCATTAGGGGCCTATAAATACCCACCTACAAGCCACAAACAAGGTGCACACTCTTTCTTGAGCCTAGAACCTCTGTCAAATTGCTTTTTGACTCTCTCACACGATACTTACTATTACGCTGGAGTGGTTTCGCGAGGCCCTGACTTGCACTTCCACAAAGGTTTTATGTGTTCTTAACTAGGTTCAAGGAAGCAGATTCAAGCCCAGATATCCTACCCATCGCACGAACGGCCCAAGCTGTTATTTTGCCACATCATCTTCATAGCCAAAAAATCATAAAACAAATTAATGTTTTATACTAAATGAGACTAAAGTTATTTTATTAAAAATAAAAAAAATTACTTCTTTACTAACATCTATATATATATATATATATATATATATATATATATATATATATATATATATATATATATATATATTACTTATTGTGAACTTTCAAACGTAGTCTCTAAAATTTTAAAAAATAAATCTAATTTAATCATTTGGATATTTTCACATTATTTTTTATCGAAAATGTTATAACGTTGATCATTGTTGATGTTGAGGTAAGTATAAAACTTATACTTATATATTCTGATTTTCTTTTTTATTAATTATCTAATCTAAAAATATAACTTCTATTGTTGTATTTACAAAGTGATAAATTATCAAATGTTTCAGTGTTTGACAGTCATGTCAGATACATATATCACAACAAGCAACTAGAATTTATAATTTATGTCTACAATTGATGTGATCTAAATTGGTGACAGAAACAAATTTACAAATATTTTACGGTGGCAAAATTAATTCACCATATTTGTTTATCAATTTCCATTTTTTGGTTGAAGTACTTAAAACACAAATGGTACAAATTTTAGTACCGTTTTTGGTAAAAAAAAAAAAAGTTTATAGTTGTAAGATTAATTAATCATATTTGTTTATCAAATTTCAATTTTTTTGTTCAAGTACATCCAAAACAAATTGTGCAAATTTAGTTCATGTTTTTGGTAAATTACTTACTACATATTCGTGTGTGTGTGAAGACACATAAATGACAAATAATTCTTGAAATAGTTACATAATACTATAATATAAAAATCATGTTTATTAATAAATTGAACATGTCAAATAAGAGATAATTATCCTATTATGATTTCAAAGGTTGAAATATTGATGTATATTCATGCATCGTAATAATTAATAATATTTTTTACCGGCTATTTAGTAGATATATATGTCAATCATTCATATGCAATACACAATGATTCACAAGTACCAAAGTACATGATATCATTTTAATCATATTTCATTATATCCAAAACATTGATATACAATGTGCAACAAGACAATGCAAACATTAAAACAAACTTGCAAAATGACAAAAGGATTGAAACAATTTTGATCCGCAAAAATTCAAAATAATTCTATTTTTTTTTCATTTCATAATATGTGTTGATCGATTTTCATTTCAAGATATGTGTTCATCTTTTAATTTTGTTTTTTCTATCCATCTTGTTTATATATAGTTTAATTTAAAAATATAAATGTCGTGCGTTTAACGCACGAATACAAAAACTGTTTAATAATAATAATAATAATAATAATAATAATTTAATGACATTTCTTATTACTTATATTACTCCATACATCCCAAAATAATTGAAATGTTTGAAACTTCATTTGTATGACAACACTTTTATCATTGTATTTTTACTTTTTATCATACTTTTATGAGCCACACACATATAGTATTTAAAGGAAATTATACATCAAATTAAAAATAATAATTAAGTCAATTGTTTGTTTATAATCTGTGTGTTAGGTCAAACATGACAATAATCTTGACTGAGAGAGTACGTATATGATAATAATTACTAATTTTGTTAATGGTAATTAATATTATTAAATAATAATTTTTATAATTATCATCATCATCATTGAATGGAAAAGAAAAGGTTTCCATCCAAATAACATTAGTTTTGAGTAAACATCCAAATAACAATCTTACCAAACGCTATTTGAGTAAACATTAGTTTTTGTACTTTTTAAGTATGGAAAGTTTAATTTCAAGTCTTTAGAATGCAAGAATTATTTTTAAGACTTTGAATATAATTTATTTTTATGGGAGTTTATGGTATTTTCCCTAGATTATTCATAAACTTAATTTGCCTCTATTATTCAAGAGTAAGAGCTTCAGAATCATTCATTTGGTAAGTACCGTGTAACTCAGTACTTTATTAGGGGTGTACAATCGAACCATCGAATCATATGGTTTGGTTCGGTTTTGGTTTAAGACGGTTTAGTTTTGGTTTTTAAAATTCAAAAACCGACCGGTTCGGTTCGATTTATTGTTTATATTTTCAAACCAAACTGAATCATGTTTTATTTGATTATTTATTGTATATAATATATATGTATTTTCGGCATATATATAGTAAATAATGTTGTATTACCAAATATTATGGATTCAAATAATATCTTGACTTATATTTCATTGTTTGTTAATATTTGATGCTTATATGAAAAGTTTGACTTCTTAAAATTAATATCTGATGTTGATTTACCAATTTAATTTTATTGACAAAACATACCTTTGGGCCATTGTACTTTTCAAAAAATTGCAATTAGGTCCACCGAGACGTCAAAATTTTCGTTGCGACCACTATACCAGACTTATATTGCATGTTAATCCAATTTTTTGATGCACGTTAAGTTTAGATATTACCTTATGTTAAATACCTATTTTACCCTTAAGACAAAAAAAGTAATATAAATTAATGGTAGATCATTTTTAAAAAGATTAAATGAAATTAATGTTCATCTTGACGTATGTTTTTTAGCCATAATCGTATGAATTGTTTATTGAGCAGATATACAAATAATTAGATTATTAGAGTACAAATTAGAATGACAGAATTATGCGAAAAAATTCGTTTCATAATTTGAGTGAATTTGGATCTTGCATGAATTGGGAGTAAGAACGTCAATGTACTGTGCTAAGAAAGCAAGGCTATATCTAATTCCCCATGTAACGGTAAGAAAAGAAGCCAAAGAAGGATATTAAATTCTTCCATTCCTCAGCAGCTTCTCTTTGAGATTTTTTTTTAATTCTCAATTTTCCAACTCATTGAAATTATTGGTAGTCCATAAAATATTCAACATACATAATGATAATCTAATTACTTTCATTCAAAGAGAGACATATTTTGGAGAAAAGAAAACTCACCCCTTTTAACAAAAAGATTCTTCTGGGCCATTTATGTGTGCAGTACACAGACTTTGATTCCGCGTTAAAAATCATATCCCAAACACGAACACAACTAATAACAATCATAATTACCAATGCATAATTATATATTTTAAATGAATAATTGATGAAGGAAGGTAGGTGGCTTCAAGGGTGTCTGTAGCAGCAATTGCAAATTGAGGAGTGGAGAAAAGGGAAAAACCCATGGTGTGTTAGTCTTTGAAGTTGACCTGAGAAGCTGGGGAACCATCTCAGCAGGTTCTGTAATTCTCTCTCATTCACGTATTCGGAAAGACCGGATAAGAAGATTATCCTAACCTGAAGAATTGAACGCCAAAAACATTAAAGATCGATATAGCTATATTATGAAAGGGAAATACTTTGCATGTAAACCTGTGTCGAATCGATTCTACGAACAATTGGTGCATAGAAGCCAGAAACCTTTAATTTAAGAAAATAAACATTGAAAGTCGCAAAACTCGAAAAGAAATTCCACAATACTATTAAAAGGAAACCCAAAAATCGAACGCCAAAAACATTGAAGATCGATATAGCTATATTATGAAAGGGAAATACTTTGCATGTAAACGTGTGTCGAATCGTTTCTACGAAAAGTTGGTGCGCAGAAGCCAGAAACCTTTAATTTAAGAAAATAATCATTGAAAGTAGCAAAACTCGAAAAGAAATTCCGCAATACTATTAGAAGGAAACCCAAAAATCAAACCAATATGACCACAGTATGAATAACTTAATCGAACTAAAATTGAAAGAGAAATCACTAAAAACTAAATACCTAATAGTTTAAATAAAAACACAAAATGACGGCGGTAGCAAAAATCAGAAAGAAACATAGAGAGAACAATTACCTTAAGTTGAAGTTGCTATAGAGAAAGGTAGAGAGAGACCAGAAGAGATAGCGGCCGAGAAAAATTCTGCAGATTGTCAATGCTAATAAAGGAAACCCAAAAAAATACAACACAAAGAGATGAAGTGGGAAAACATATTTAGAGAGAGAAGAGATAAATCTTACATATTTTATGAAGGTCGGTTAGAGCTCGATCTGACTGCTACAGAGAAAGAAGAGTCGGGGGAAAAGAAACGGAAGGTCCTCGACAAAATCGTCGTTGGTACATGTGTGTGTGAGAGAGAGAAAGGGGATAAGGGGAGAGGAAAACTACATTCCTTTCGGCTCCTTCCCTAGCTAAAGTTATTGGCTATTGTTTATTATAAAAAACCTTTGGTTAAAGATCTCCATTGTTATATATAGTTATATAATAATACTTTTTATCATATTGATTATTAATTGGTAATGATTGGTAGATAAGGAGCCATACAATGGATGATTAAGAATCAAGATTGATCTAAAGTGGGTGAGGTGACACAACCATAGTGCTCCTCACCAACTTTATATATATATATATATATATATATATAGATTTTATTGAAATCTTATCGCCTTAATTATTCAGTTTCTTCTCCATGATTATCTATATTTAGTTTGCAGTTTCTTAATTGATTGTTATCGTAATCAATTAAAATCTCAATTTAATTTTTATCCGACCTATATTTCGTTTTTTTTAAATTGTTCATAAGTTTTGTAATTAATTTTTGTAATTTTAAATATTTGTATTTTTAATTTCGTTCTTTTTTTAAAAAATTGTACTGACTTTCCCTTATTGGTTTGAAATAGTTGTGATTTCGATTTTGAATAGTCTTTTGTTAGTTCGCATCGTTTCATTCAATTTATTTTATGGTTTTTGTCTGAGATTTTCATTTTTAAGTTTATTTCAATTAACATGTGTTGAGTTGGTGTATGTGAGAGAGAATGCTTTTGGATATTTAATTATACTCTTTTTGGATGAGTTATAAAATTTTATAACCAATAAAATGTGTTTTTCTTTAGATTTTGGGATGTTGTCTTTTCTTTGTGTAATGTATATTGATACGATCCCAACAAAATCTTAAACATATATTAATTTATTCGTCTCATACTCGCTTTATACACTGATCATATCCTTATTGATATTATGTCATAGACACGAGTACGAAATCTAGTAATTTCATAAAAGTGGACCGACTTACAATTAATCCATAATATTATCGCAAACTAAAGCGATCAAAAATTCACCAAAGTATATTTGGCTCGCAATTTTCTCATTTATAAACCACTCAACAGCCTCTTCGTGAACCCATTACAAAGCCCATAGTTGAAGCCCTTAGGCCCACATATGTAAGACCCTTCATCTGGTTGACCTGCACCTGCAGTACAATTTGCATCGTTTCAATTTAAAGTGGTATCTACCAAATAGTTAAGGGCTAAAATGAATTATCTTAAAACTAGAGGGGAAATGTACATATATTTTCAACTAGGAGGAATTTCGTACAGAATAATAGAATCTATATTACAATAGAGCTTATTCTCACACATGTACAATTGATTAAAGTTATTTAGACGTCGAGATTAAATTATCTTAAAAAATTTAATGGTTGAGATTCACTCTCACATTCACATGTATGAGAGTAGTTATCCACTTATAACTCTCTATTTTCTCTCACTCTGTTACAAAGTCACCCCCTACAATTAATATTATGAGTAGTCGCACCATGAGATTAATCTTCTAAACCATTACCCTTTACAAAACATCAACCTTATATTAATATAATCTCACAATAAAGCTCAATTGATTGACTTAGACTATCTGGCCATGGAATTGATTCCGCCGCAAAATCAAACGATCATAGGTCAGTTACATATAACTCCTTACAAATAACCCCCCTCAACTATGGGTCGAGTTTGAATATCGCCCCTCAACTACCACTTGAAATAATGTACCCCTCAACTGTAGCATTTTTTTTAAATCGCACATTCTATTTAGACGTTAGCATTTCAATTGACGAAATTAGATATACTAGCATCGTGCCATAGGCACGGGCACAAATGTCTAGTCTAATATGCAATATAGCTCATACTCACACATACACAATTGACTAAAACTATGTAGAGGTTTAGATTAAATTATCTTTAAAAATTTAACGTATGTGATTCACCCTCACATTCACATGTGTGAGAGTAGTTATTCATTTTTAACTCCGCATTACAAAGTCACCCCTACAATTAATATTATGTTTTGAACAATCACCCCTAATAAAACATCACTCTTACATTAATATAATCTCACAATAGAGTTCAGTTGATCAATCAACTGAGGCTATCTGGCGGTGGGAATTGATTCCAGCCGCAAAATCAAATGGTTATGAGTCAGTTATATATAACTCCTTACAAATAACCCCCATCAACTATGAGTCGAATTTAAATAGCGCCCTTCAACTACCACTTGAAGCAATATACTCCTTCAACTGTAACATTTTTTTTTCAAAATCGCACTTTCTATTTAGATATTGTGGTTTCAATTGATGAAATCATATATACTAACACTGTGTTATAGGCACGAACACGAAGATCTACTATCTACAGAAAATAAGGTATGCACAATGCACTTATTAAATACAACAAGCATTTTCCCACCATGCCTCATTAACATAAGTAGAGCTAAAAAAACGACATGAGCATCCAATAACTTGTAGAGTATGTTTTTGTAAAATCGTTTTACGGATCTTAATTCGTAAAACGAAACTCCGCTCTCTCACAACTCAACTAACAAATACATGGTGTATCTGGTAAAGATGATCCATCTTACAAAAAATATTCGTAAGAACGTCTTATAAAAGTTTTTTTGCCTAACTTGTAACACGTGCAGAATAAATTCATTCAGTTCTTAGCCAAACTAAATTTAGTAGGGAAAAGAAATAAAGAGATAAAGGGATTGAAGAAAATAAAATAAAATCCTTGGTATGATCGAGATAACAAATGAGACGATGTTGTCAAGTTAACCCTTGCCTCTAAGAAAAGAAAATTCTCAGTTCCACTCCATGGAATCGACTGTCCGAGCGACAAAATTTATTTGAATGGACAGAAATAATCAAACCTACCTTCCAACATAACTATTAACTAGAAGTTGGCAAAGAAGTTTCTCACAAAATCAGGAGTTGGCTGCTGTTTTTTGGTCTCTTTTCCCTTTTTGGTGGAATCGGAATCGGAATCGGAATCAGACTCCTTGGTCTTTTTCTTATTTTTAGGAAATTCAAAGAAAAGATTTCGGACGAAAGAAATGGATTTGGCAATAATGGATTCGGATTCTTCCCTCCATAGATCAGAAGGAGTCTCTACCACCTCAACCTTCCATAAGAACTTGTTTGAAATCTGATCATTTTTACGAGGATTGTCATGTGTGACCGAATTCCTCCGGCTCCATAGGAGTGGGCCCTTTTTGATTGCAACAAGTTGCCGTAACACGTCTTGAGCAATACCTTTAAATCATCTGCATTTCCCCCTCGCACGGGCTCCCATTGCACAGACGAATTCAATTTATCTGGCAACGTTTGAACAACTTGTAAATTTCTTCCACTCCTTCCGGGCATAAATGGCTTGTTCGAGGCTGTTAGGTATTTTCCATAACAACTCTTGAAGCATATGTGATCTCCGTTGACAATCTCAACCGTCCAATGCGCATTCTTTGTTGATCCGTCACGGTTTTGGAGAATGGAATTTTGATCCTCCCCCGCAATGAGGTACTTGTCGTTGTGACTTCTGAGGCGAACTGTCGATGCGTCTTCAAATAGTTCCATTCCCCCGATATTCCAGAATCCAAATTCAAAAATACATACAATTAAGGATTCAAATTTACACAATTACGGAATAAATGTTTAAGGATTTTATAAATTCCGCACCTGAATCAATGCAACAGGTTTGGAATTAAATCAAAAAATTAAAAGAATCGTTGTAAATTTGTGGAGAAAGGTAGATCGATATTAATGGAAGGAGAGAAAAGAGGAGGGTGGGACAGAGAAATTGAAAAGATGCCTTGCAAATTACAAAGCCTTCCCATATCACATAAGCACCGAGATGCCTTACCTTCTCGCCAAATAATTGTCCCAATTTACCACTGTTTTAGGGCTTAATTTTTAATTTGATCATGAGAAAAGTTTGTTATATTCACTTTACTTTATTTTATAAAAAGTATCATCTTAGTCACTCCGTTTGTTTCGTGTATTTTCGGGTTATCACAAAAAAAATTTAAACGGCTCATCCTAGGTCACTCCGTTTGTTTCGTGTATTTTTGGGTTATCACAAAAAATTTAAATCCTAAAAAACAAACGGAATAACTAACGTGATACTTTTTGTAAAATCGAATTACCAAACTGTAAAAAATAATAATAAACATACTTTTCGCAATAATAGAGTGACTAAATTGAGAAATGTTTTTTTGTGTGTTTAAATTGGATGAAGGGTAGTTTAAAAAATGGACAGTGACGGTAATTAGCAACACCCATATATAAATATATATTTAATATTTTACTTCTTTCGTTTTTGGAAACGAGTTTTTGTTTGAAAGTCAAACTTTTATAACAAAATGACATTTAATAGTTAATTAGTGATAAATGGATACTTTTATACTTTAACTTTTGAAAGTGAGCTTTTGAAGTGAAGCATCTTAAAATGAAATAGTGAACTTTTTACTCAGAACGGAAGGGCACAACCGTACAATTTAAGATATTTTATATCACATACTTGGAATACAAGCTTGTTAAAATACAACAACTTGTGCATTTTTTGAGTTATGACTTAAAATTGTAGGACCGTAGCAATAGTACACGTTGGACTCTAGTCCAAAAGTCGATCAAATAGAATTATCGGCTTGGACTCTAGTCCAAAAGTCAATCAAATATGAATTATCGGCTACAGAATCGGATTTCGGGATATATACCATTTTACCAAGTCATTCTAATCACAAAAAACCCACACGTGTTCACACCTTTGTTTGCACGATCAGAGCGAGAGCTAAGCTACTATTTTTTTAACAGATATCATTGCTAGCTTTCATCGATCCCTATATGATATCTAATCACGACTCTTGTAATTAATTCTCTCTTTAGCCGAGACCCAACATGACCGTAAAAGGAGGGACAAGTCCGGCCTGTGGAGTGTGCAAATTTCAGAGAAGGCGGTGCTCATCCGATTGCCTGCTAGCGCCATATTTCCCGGCCAAACAAATCAGAGTGTTCCAAAGTGTACATCGCCTTTTTGGGGTCAGTAACATTATGAAGACAATTAGGGAACTTAAAGATAATGACCAACGACACGAGGCTATGAAATCTATCAAATATGAGTCTTATATTCGCCAGATTTACCCTGTTCACGGGTGTTTAGGGCTTATATATTACCTCAAACAACAATATGCGTTAGCTATGAGAGAAGTTCAGTATGTGCAGGATCAACTTGCCGTTTGTAGACAAATGCATGAATTCTAGTCCAGACCACTCGGCTTCATCCCACCTGCAATTATGCATTACTACTAATTCTCCTATTATGAATGATAATGCATGATATATCCTTACTCAATGAATAATGATCAGTTTGTGCGGGTGAGATTGATTATGGTCATGAATCCAGTTATAATTTGGTGACAAAACCATTAATGCTTTTTCTGAATTATTACGATGAGACAAGCAATAATAATAAGAATAATAATTCGTTAGCAGAAGCTTGTGGTGCAACACATACATTTGCTACTGATGATGGAGGAGAAGCCATTTTCCAAGCTTACAATGAGTCAATGAGATCCCATTACATTTGAGTCATTTGACAACCTTGCCGATAATGGACAATCTCGTATCCAATCTAAAGAAACATCCGAATTGAGGTAAAATATTCACTCATTCTTTTTCTTCTACAAAAATTAAAGCAGGTAAATGTAGAGTTTTCTTTCTTTCTTTCTTTTTTAATGAATTCAGTGTAGAATTTGAATGATTTTTGTTTATATGCAGCTCGGAATCAAATTTAAAGGATGCCACATGATTAATGGACGATGAATCCGAAAATAATAATCTCGTAAGTGCAGCCGCTTGTTTCGGCCTCACCACACCAGTGCGTGTTTCCATTAGTGAATGGATTGGATGCGTTTTTAGAAGTATTAAGAAGAAAAACTTTACTTCCCTGGTTTCCTTATCATTCATTTATTAGATTGTTTGCAAACTTAAGGATCCACAACGCTGGGACATTTTCATTGTTAAACATTAAGTTTTTTTTTTTACAATCAATAATTCAATAATACAGATAAAGACTTTGTTTATAATGTGAATTTGTATTAGTAAGACTGCTCTGATGGGCAGACAAATAGACAATCAGACATGGAGTAAACTGTAAAAGGACGATCCTGAAAACAAAATGCACCAGCCGGGAATCGAACCCGGGTCTGTACCGTGGCAGGGTACTATTCTACCACTAGACCACTGGTGCAACACGTGAATTAGTTCCAAATTTACATTTATGTAACTTATTCAACTAACATGATTAAAAATCACTTATCTATATCTCAGGGCGTTGCTAACATAACCACTTATCTTTATCAATAATCAATACCAAAATCAAATATTTCAAAATATGTGTTCTTTATTAGATATCTGCGAGTTTTGAGAAAGTATTTGAGTTTTACTAAAAAAAATTTAGTGTTCATAGAGTTGTCACAACAAGTACTAAATCAATGGGGTTCATTTATCTTTTTATCTGACAAATTATAAGGGCATACTCCCTCTTCTCGATATTATCGTCCTTCATTCTTTTTTCGTCGTCCCAAAATAATTATTCAGTTTGAAACTTATTTTTTTAAACATCATTTTTACCACTTTACCTTTACTTTTTCACTCTACTTTAATTACGGGTGACATACACATGTGTTTTAAAGAAAACTACACATTAAACCAACATAAATAATCAAGTCAATTGATTTTTCTTAATCCGTGTGCCCGGTCAACTAGGACGGCAATTTAGGGACGGAATGAGAATTAAACAATTGACTTGAAAAAACTTCTTTGAAAAATCTAATTATTAAGATATATATTAATGTTATTAAAGTTAGTCATAATTACAAAAATAATTAAGCAAAAACAATGTGGTTACAACACAAGTGGAAGGTAAAGATGAAATGTAATATAAATTGTAGGCATAATTTTTGAAAGTAGACTTTTAGACTGAAACATCCCAAAATTGTATAGTGGACTCTTTACCTAGAACAAATAGAGTATTTTGGAAGAGACATGTATTTTGTGATGAATGGAGTAATACTTTAAATTGATTTGGTTCAACCTCTTTAACACTTCTTATTTTGGTCATTGAACTCAATTTTTGAGCATGCAGTTAGTCCCTCAAATGACGTCCATCCATTATAATGTTAAATTATCAAGATAATGACCAAAATGCCCCCTTAATAAAAGCTGTTGGATTCCCAGGTGAACTAATATTATCTGCAGGCAAAGTTTCTGCCAACCATCTCTCTCGTATATAAATATTATATATGTATATATTCATATATCCACAGACACACAACACACACACACACACACACACACACACACATATATATATATATATATATATATATATATATATATATATATATATATATTCCTTTTGAATAGTTAACCAGCTCTTTTTCATATAAGCAGCTTTCCCTAATACCCGAAAAGAACCCCTCTAATTTCTGCTCGATTCTTTCTTCTTTTTTCTCTCATGTCCGATTCTTGATTCTGGATTTGTCATCTTCTTCGATATTGGACCTAGATTAAGTTAAGTTCACGAGTTCAAGACGGGTTGGTTGGAATTTAAAGTTCTATTTCATAACCTATTGATTCTCTTTCTTAGCCAGTCGAAAAATCAATTGAAGGCATGGGTCGACTGGCATTGTCTAAAAGAAAGTACACCCAACGGACCTAGGGGAGAAGGTAGTTACTAGCCTTGAATAAGGGCGGTAGAGAAATCGATTACCACATCCCTTTCTCGGGCTTCGTTCTGAAGCTAGAAAAGGAAGATGAGAGCGAATATCCATTTCTGGCAAGGAAAGAGGGAAGTTTCATTACTTGCTCACCCTGAGTTCTATCCTAGAAGTCAAAAAAATCATTCCTAATGGACCTATGATTTGGATGAGATTCTTACCTTTGCCTAAGAATTTCAAGAATATATATATATATATATATATATATATATATATATATAAAAGTGTTGTAATACATCAAAATGAAATTGGAAAAAATGTGATTTAAGGAAAGAGAATGCCAAGCAACATTGGAAGAAACCTCAATCTCTGCTTCACAAAAATCAAACGCCCTGCTTTGCTTCCTTCCCCTCTCCATGATAAATCCAGGCGTCCATTACCCATTCCCAATTCCTTTGATTTTAATTCAATCGATAACCTCAATTCCGTCTTCATAAAAAATTTCAAACCCACTACTTTATCCAATTCCTTCTACCAATACCATCATTACTACCACCCCATCATCGCGTCGGCAATGTTGTTTCGACGAAATCGATTAAATCATCGGCAGCCACTGCCACCGTGACCGCCTATCAATTCCTTCGCCAACTACGTGTCCATCTCAGTTTTATCCTCCTTTCATATCTCCCGTGTTTCTATTTTCTAGTTTCACATCCTAGTCATCTTCTTCCTTCCTTGATTTCCTTTCCGCTTTTGCATTTTCAGTGTGTGTGAGGAGAAAGAGAGAAAGTTATAAATGAGGAGAGAAAAAGAAGAAAGTTATAAATGTGGAGAGAAAAAAAAAAGAAATCGGAAAATGAAGAGCGAGAATGGGTAACGAAGTGCTTATAAACAACATGTATCCAAAAGGGGAAACTCTCCCCCCGAGAGCCCCCACACCCCAGCCCCATTAGAATGTGAGAGGGAAAATCACGTTAACTCAGTCATTAAATAGCTAGGAGGACCCGTGTCTAGTACCTACAAGGAGCTTGTTAGTCCCAAAGGGCACAATAATAAGCTAGAAGGGGGGTTGAATAGCTTATTAGACACTTAAAAACTTTTCGTATAAGTTCCTAAAACAAGCACTTACAATCTATTAAAGAGATTGAAGTAGCGGAAGTCTTGTAAGGAAGACAGTTCAAGTCTGCCAGTGAAGGACTACCGGTAGACTTGGCTGAATACTCAAGTCTGCTGTTGAAGAGATAAGTAAATAGATATGAAACAGTTCAAAGCAGTAATCAACAGAAATGAAAGAACACAAGTATTTTGAGATGGTTCACACTATAAAGAGTGCTACGTCCACCACCAAGGCAGTCAACCTTAGATTTAAATGTGCACTATGTTTTCCACTAGTTCTATTACAAAGAATATATCCAATGGATAGTGTACAAAATATTTAACTTGTGTTTGGGGGTTTGGGAATTGAATATCTGGATAAACAAGATATTCAATTGTACAGAAGAACAGTTTAAAGAACAACAATAAGAAGCTTAAGATAAATGTTTATGCAGATCTTCTTGATTATTGTTGAGGACTTCTTGATTAGTTTACGATCTCTTGAATGCACTGAGTATAAAGACTATAAGTGTTGGAGAATTTCAGAGCAATTCAGGATTGGATAGTTCTTAGTTCTTCAGTCTTTAATGGCAATATTTATAGCAGGGGCATTCGAGAGATCCGTTGGAGAAGAGGAAGTGTAACAGCTCTATTAGGTTGAATGTATTAAATGCATGGAGCTGACTTGAGGGTTTTGTCTTCAACGATCTTGGCGAGGGAGTTGGTGCGAGAGATGTTGCGGGGAGTTGGTAGGTGAGCAATCGAGAATATCGGACTGCAATAGTTGGTACAGGTAAGTGTCGTTCACTGCTTTGAAGGCGAAAGTCTTCTTGCTTTTTGGAAAGCTGGTCATGCATGTCTGAGAAGTCAAGGGATGGATTAATTCAAATTCAAACTGATAAAGGATGAATTTAAATAATCCACTAAGACTTGGTGACTAGACACGTCATGCTCGAACACGTGCGGAACAAGATGCATAATCTTGGCTTGATGTCTTCCGGTGAAGCTTTGTTGAAGTCTTCCGCTGAACCTGTGAAGCCTATAAAACTATTCTATGGCAAAGTTCTATACATAGTTGTCACGCTAATTGATACGCCGCCCAATTAGCCACTAATGTATAAAACCTAATGTAATGTATGAACAGATGTAAATCACAAAATATAAATGAGAAACAACAATCTCCTCCTATTTGCATCTAGACATCATTACTTACAAGTGAGAGCTATAAATAACTATATGATAGATAATAGCATGTCAAATAAATATTTTAGTTTTATAACGGTAGACATGCCTCTATCAAACAGAAGAACACCTCAAGTGTAAAATCTAATCTAAGTGCTTACAATCAAAAGAGATGAAAAGAACATCACACAGATTAGTAGTAAATGGTTCAAATATGGATTTAAACTGAGTGTTTAAATTCTAAGAAGATATATGAATTGAAATACCAAGAACTTAAACAGTAGACGTTTTTTAAAGACAATTAATCTTCTGTATTCAAACGAGAAGTTTAATATTACAGAGTTTTTCAAAAATTAAGATAGATACAAAGGTTAAGGGAGAAAGAAGATACAAAACTACCATGGTCATTTCCCTTTGCCTTTGTTTGCTGCTTCCTTGTCTTTTCTTTGCCGCTCCAATTCTTCGACTCTTATGATGTACTCTTCATCGGCAGATGTATGAGGTCTTGTGGAGCGAGAACGGTAGTCCAATTCTTCACGTAGACGGTTGTTCTCGTCCATTAGTGTCCTGTTGATAGACCTCATTTGTCTCTCCTCCGTGATGGCCTGATCACGTTCACGTTCAGCATTGAGCACATCGTGTGACCGGTTGAGAGCCATTTTGTTGAGCTCAAGAATGTGCGGGCGGTCGTGGCCGAGATGTAGAGTGATGATGTGGAAGAGTTGGTAGAACAGAGTGGAGCAGAGTCGTGCGCATTCTGTGCGTTGAGCTTCGACGTTGATCTTGACGTCAGTGAACTCGTGCATCATCTGTCCAAACCTTATCCACACATCATCTTGGAACTGTTGAAGGATGGCAGCATTTCTATCTGTTGCCTTGGACGCTGCAGTGGCAAGCTCAGCAGCAGTTGTAGAGATGCTTGTGAGTTCTCCCAGTATGTCGTAAATTGCGTCCAGGCGTGCCAAAATCTCAGAGTTGACCGGCTAAGATGGAGAAGGGTCCAGGCCAATATTGATACGCTCACTGCCGGCAGAAGAGGTGGCTTCGGCAGTGGCGACGGGTCGGAAAGGCTATTGGAGAGGTGGAGTTGTTAAGTCGGAAGAGGTTGAGTCTCGGGAAGGGAATGTATAGGTAGATGAAGAGTTGGATTTTGGAGAGGGAGGAGGGGTAGGTGGTTGGTCTAGTTCAATGTCAGTATCGGAGTTGTCACTGAGCATTGAAGGTTTAGGTAGAGGGTTGATAGAGAACCAAGAAGAGGGAGCAGGATAGAAGAGGGATTTGGGTTTGATTAGGGTAGGTTGGGATGAAGGTTGGGGGAAGAGATATGTTACCGAAGAGATTTCAAATAAGAACTTTGAGGCAGCAGAGTCTAAGGGTTTAATGGGTGAGGTTTGGGTCCGTTCGGACGGTGTAGTTTGGTTGGTTGGGTTACGAGATGGTGAGACATGGGTAGATGGGTTGGGTGAGTAGTTGAAGGGTGAAGCAGGAGGCGGAGAGGGTGTTCTAGTAGGCTCCTCCTGAGGGATAGACTCCTCCGGAGGTGGTGATTCCCTCTGAGTAGATGACTTAGTGGGATGGGGTTGTGAAGTGGTAGTAGGTTGGGTGCCAGCAAACTTCCTTTTCTGCCTAAGCAACTGAACAGGAGATTCAGCGGCTTCATCGGCAAAGGTGGTAATGTCTGCTGGTGGTTGGGTCGGCAGAGCTTTACGTAGTCGCCTACGTTTGGGCTTGGGTGTAGGTGAGGGTTGGTCGGAAGAGGGTTTTCGTTTTGGCTGGGGAGAAGGTTGTGGAGTGGAGGTTGGAGGTTCTGGGTTAGAAGGTTGGGGAGATGAAGGTTTCTCAGCAACTGCAGAGGAGCTGCCAGCAGACTTGTCACATCTGCCGGTCTTCAACTCTTGCCTTATCCACTTGGATTAAAGCTTTTCAGCCTCTTCTTCCGCCCTTGCCTTTTTGACCTTGGCCGCTTCCTTCTTCTTCAACAGCTGCTCAAACTCGTCAGCCAGATCCTTTGCTTCCTGGTGAATGTCTCAAGCAAGGCTGGTCCTGAATTTATCTGCAGTAGTGCGATAGCCCTTGATGGCAGCATCATACGCGTCCATGTTGAAACGCGTGACAACCATTGGCGAAGGCTTGGCAACTTTGTCAAGTGAAATATTGGGAAGTCCACGTTGTTGCCTTCGCTTGTTTTCATAGTCGGCATACTTCTTGAAGAAGGTAGCCGTCATCTGTTTGTCCTTGCCCACATCAAGGAGCTCATCTTCCTTAACGGAAGAGTTGATTTCTGTCGTGTCTCGAAGAAGGACATTGATAAGCCTGACAAAAGGCCTTTTGAAGTTGGGGTTGTCGTTCACTTTCTCAACATAGTTCCAGAGCTCTTTGTAGATGATAGCGCCGTAGTTGAGGTTGAGCTGGGTCTAAAGGAAGACATCACTTGTGAGGTTGAGTTGTTGTGCTGTGAACATGTCGTAGGCCCCATTCTTGAACAGAAGACCACTTGTCAGCGGATGGGGTGCGATGACATCGAGGAGCAGATTCCTCAGCGTTTTGCCTTGAGGTTCCCTCGGAGTATTAACTCCCCTCATTGCTTCCCAGGCATGGTCATCCTCAGCAATGGATAACTCAACGTCCCACCATATCTAACGCCAATGATTCTGGAAATCATTTTGGCAGAGACGGATATGAGTCTTCCTCGAATCCATCCACGCATTGCAGATGAAGTTTTGGGGTCGATGACTATCCTCTGATAAAATTCCTCGGCAAGGAAGATACTGTAGTCGTCGTCGTGGAGGCAAAATAGCGGTAGAACCCCGACGCGTTCATATCTTCACAGGCTTTGACTCCGGCGGTGAATGTGCGGACGGTTTTAAGGTCTATGCACATGCCGGGTAGATACAGCTTCGGGTCTAGTGCCACAATAACGTCGTGTGGGGCAGGGAAAGGAGGGTATCCTGGTGCGTTGATGTTCAGACCAGGTGGGATGACCTTCTCAGGGTCAAACTCCTTCATGTTGTCGCTTTTTGATTTTGTAGAAGTTTTCACCTGCAAGAACGAACGTAGAAATTAGGGCTTTTGACTTTTCAAAACAAAAAAGCAAGGATTTCATTTTTGTGAAATTAATTAAAATTTCGATGAAAATTTTGAAACCCTTAAATGTTTTGGATAGATAAACCAGAGAAACATTAATAGATAATTTCTAAGAGAAATGAATATACAAAGCACAGAGAAAACTGTTAGTTTCAAGGTTTTGAAAAACAACAATGACGGAAACCGTCAAGATACGCAAAGCGTCTTTTCGGATTCCAAAAAAAATAACTCAAAAGAGGGAATACTAAACAAAAATTAATGGATAGTAAACCAGAGAGTAGAGAAGAACATACCATTGTCGTTGTAGGGAAGAAGAAGTGAAGAATAATCGAAAAGAGAGGGAGCAGTTGCAGAGAGAAAGAGAGGGTTTGAGTAGAGAGAGAGATATTAGAGAGAGAGAGAGAGAGGTTTCGTAAAGTGTTGGAAAGGGCGGTTCAAAGTCTATTTAAGGGAGGAAAAAATCTTTTAGCAAAAAAGCTGGAACTTAAGATATTTTCAAAGTACTAAAAGTTTTGACCTTTATCCCCTTTTCCCTTTTAGAAACCTTTCCCGCTTTAGTAGACTAAATAGTTGAAGTACTAACATTTAAGTCTATCGATAGAGGGCAAATAAAGTCTGCCGGTTAGTAGAAACTTATGTCTACCGGTATGAAAGAAAAACTTGAATTTGAAATTAAGCAGTATGATCAATCATACCAAGATTTCTCCTTAAATAAGCAAACCTGGTTGCATCCAATGGTTTGGTGAGAATGTCAGCCAATTGATGTTCAGTTGGAACGTATTCTAGATTGATGTTACCTTTCTCCACATGATCTTTGAGGAAATGATAACAGATATAAATGTGCTTTGTCTTCGAGTGCATCACTGGATTCTTGGAGACTGAAATTGCAGAAGTGTTGTCACACATGATTAGACAATTTGCAGGCTTGATGTTGTAGTCCACTAGTTGTTGCTTCATCCATAGTAGTTGAGAGCAACAGCTGCTGGTAGCAATGTATTCTGCCTCTGTGGTTGAGT
Source organism: Codonopsis lanceolata (assembly GCA_013146195.2). Lineage (NCBI taxonomy): Eukaryota > Viridiplantae > Streptophyta > Magnoliopsida > Asterales > Campanulaceae > Codonopsis > Codonopsis lanceolata. Next base: position 133,928 of record JABEVN020000069.1, read on the forward strand.
TTGCAACCGATCCTTGCTTCTTGCATAACCATGAAACAAGTCTATTTCCAAGAAATTGACAAGTTCCACTGGTGCTTCTTCTGCTCACTTTGCAGGCTGCATAATCTGCATCTGAGTACCCAACTAGATCGAAGTTGTTGTGTTTTGAATACCAGATACCCAGATTTGTAGTTGTTGAAACATATCTAATGATACGTTTAGCAGCAAACAAATGTGATTCCTTTGGATCTGCCTGAAATCTAGCACAAACGCAAACAACAAACATAATATCAGGTCTACTGGCAGTAAGGTAAAGAAGTGAACATGTGATTCCTCGGTACTTGGTCACGTTCTCTTGCTTTCCCTTCTCATCTTTGTCAAGATGGCAGTCGGTAGACATAGGAGTCTCAAATACTTTTGCTGAATTAAGACCAAATTTCTTGATGAGTTCCTTTGCATAATTGGTTTGGCTAATGAAGATCGTGTCTGAAGTCTGTTGAATCTGCAGTCCTAGAAAATAGGTGAGCTCTCTCATCATGCTTATCTCGAACTTGCTTTGCATCAACTTCTCGAATCTTTTGCACAAGGCTTTGGTTTGTTGATCCAAAGATGATGTCGTCCACATAGATTTGTACCAGAAGAGAATGACCTTTGTGCTTGAGGATAAATAGAGTTGTGCCTATTCTTCCTCTCACAAATCTTTGTTCAATTAAGAACTTGGATAGAGTTTCATACCAAGCTCTGGGAGCTTGTTTCAGGCCATAGAGTAATGATCAATGTTTTATTTAATCTTTTTCCTTGCAAGTAGACAAGACTATTATAGAATAGTATTGGAAGCAATGGTCGAACCCACAGAGACAAGTGATCACAAACAGTGCAATTTATTAATAGCAAATTATTAATCTAAAGGGGGTTTTTATATTTATTTTATTCTACTTACTATTTATATTTAGATGTTTAACTAATTAGCAATAATTACAGATATGAAGATCATATGGTGGGTGGCAATCTAGGATTCTGGGTTTCACTTGTATCTCATTTATGTTCAATTCATAATAATTATCATTCAATTTCTTGGGTTCGTTCACTAAAGATAGATATAGTCACGTTGAACTATTGTTTCGACCTCCATCCATAACATTCATCCATTCTATATCCTAAGCACAAGAACTTTAATCTAGGCGTCACCTAGATCATGTATGAACACAGTCATAACTTATCACTCTAGTGCATCGATAGGTCCAATTTATTGTGATGGTAAGCCGATTGTAATCGACATATGCACATCGGTCATGCAGATTATCCGCACCTCTAGGCCTTTATTATTTGCGATTACATTCATTTGTTCAAAGCAAAATAATATAGGGATTGATAAACACCACAATCAACAAGAATTGAATGAACATATATATGAATCAAAACATAAATTCGATACAAGTTACCTCCCACCTCCTAGATTATGGATGATTTAGTTCATCATAGACAATGAACAATACATGGAGATGAACGGATACATGATTTGATCTTCAATACTTGTAATTACACAATCTAACTATGTTATACTATCTAAAATCTACCTAAGACTGCTCCCAGCCGTTTTTTCTCTTCTTGGCTCTTCGCATCCAACTTCAATATATACTCGGGAGTTATAATTCAATCGAATCTCTGTGTGAAAATACGAAAATATCGCATTCTGACCACCTTGCGGTCGCTTGAGTGTTGAGTACTATAGTCATGAGGTCTCCGATACTTGGCCTTTGATTTACTTCCTTAATGCGTCTTGCCTACCTTGCGGTGTGAGTGCGAGTACTAACGTCATAAGGTCTCAGGATTGGTTTCCTTCGTTTCTTCATTTTTCATCTTTGGCCCTTGGAATTTGCACATAAAACCACGGAGTTTTGCATCTTTTCACTAAAACCACGAAACTTACAAAACTCACCGAAAACATATATCAGTAGCCAAAATCCCCGTGAAATAACATAATTTAAGTCATAGAAGCATATAAAATCGACGTATAAAATACATCGATCAAGTACTTTCTTGAGTCGGTAGGCATGATCCTGTTTGTCTTGAATGACAAAACCTGGAGGTTGTTCCACATATATCGTTTCTTGAAGATCACCGTTGAGAAAGGCATTCTTCACATCCATCTGATAAATTTTGAAGTCCATGAACGAAGCATAGGCTAGAAAGAGTCTCGATTGCCTCTAATCTAGCAACAGAGCAAATGTTTCATCGAAGTCACCTTCTTCCTCGCCGGTAGCCTTGAGCAACCAATCTAGCTTTGTTTCGGTGACGTTTCCATCTTCATCTCTCTTGTTCCCGAATACCCACTTGGTGCCGATAATCGGATGGCCACTGTGTCTTGAACTAAGCTCCACACTTGCATCTTTCAAACCGGTTCAGCTTCTTCTTACATAGCTTCAATCCAAGAATGCTCTTCGATAGCTTCATCAATCTTCATTGGCTCGATTGCATACCGAATGCGAATGCAAACATAGTCTCATTTCAAACTCTATTCCTCGTATGAACTCCCGAATTGAGATCACCAATGATCGAAA